>JARWLC010000002.1:124744029-124929029 GCA_033318265.1 Phyllotis vaccarum | reverse complement strand
TCACAGAACAGTCATATACCACTTTTGACCACAGGTTTAACCAGAATGTCCATCTCCAAGATATTCATCACCCAAAGGGCAGTACTGTACCCATTATGTGCTCCCCCAGCACCGAGCCACCACAACTTGTTCTCTTCCCATAAGTGTTACCTCATTTGTCCTGTGAGTCTGGATTTTTCCCCATGTGGCAAAATAAATGTGGATCACAATTCCATTTCTTCCTGTGGCTGGGTAATATTCTACTATGTGGCTTCAACATACACGTCTGTCCAGGCAAGCTTTGGAAGCTTCATCTTTCAACTCTTGTGAACATGGGAGAGTGGGTGTCTCCTGTGTGATATGTGGTGAACAAGCCATGGCTGGAATTACCAGGTTTTAAACCCATGCTGAGTCTCTAGGGGAACACTGGCGGTTATACCCACTGCAGAAGCACTATAACACTATAACCATGGCCAGGTTGAGGATGCAATATCAACATGCAACACTTTTTCCCATTTTGCTGGTCCCTACTGTCCTCTTGCTTCAGCTGTTTACCCAGCCACAGAAAGGAAGGAGTTCTGACTGTACTATGATGTGAGTGGATCTTCCATCATATAAGGAAAGTTAAATCCAGACTATGTGACATCAGCTCTCCTTGTCATACAATACCGACAAGTATAGACCACAATGGTGCACATGAGAACATACACTTAGAGACTTACAGATTCTGTCTGGGAAGAGGAAGCTGGGAATATCAGCTGGGAACCAGAGGCACTTTTCATGAGATGCTTTCTTATGCTGGCTTAAATGTGTTTCCTGTGAGTACATGGTTCTCCCTACCCCCTATACACACACACACTTTTCTTTAATTAACCAAATAAAATGGTTCCCACGTGGCCCCACAGTGAAGGAGATAAGAGAGGTTATTTATTTCCTCTACCTAGTATGGCATTCCTTATTGACTGGCGTGACATTTTACAGTCAGCCTGTCACCTTCAAAGGCCTCTCAGAATAGACTCTGAGGCATTGGTGGCTCACCTCCTGGTAGGGGACCCACAGGCAAGAGGCTGTGCCATTTGCGGCCAGAAAGACTGAAGCATCCAGGGAGGAGAAACCTCCTCTCAGCTAGTCTCAGGTATCACTGGTGTTTCTGGTCATACCAGGATGTGCACAGGCTCTGCTTATCAGGGTCACTCACAGAGTGCTAATGCCTACCTAGGGTAGGTCACAGAAGATTGTCCCTCACTATATGAAAGGCCTCCTCAGGGTAGCAACACACATAGGCAATGGAAATCAGATGAGAAGAACCCCTCTATAAGAGATCTGGGGAATTTCTTTTGGAAATCAAATGCTGTTTTCCGCTCCAATGAAAATGCAGAATTTTCTGAGGGGACACCCCCCTCAACCTGCCAAGTTCCTCTCAATGCTATGGCAGAATTAAGAACAATCTTAAACAGTCAACGACCAAACTACTAAAACAAGCAAAGAACAGACATAGATCTGAAGGGAGCCAATGGGCTGTGGTAGATGCTCTCCAGGGATTCAGAGGAATATACTCCTCTATATTCAAGAGGTTCAGAGAGATGGTGCACCATGGTGTGTGTGTGGGGGGGGGCGAGCTAGAGCCTCTTCCAGTTTCTTCTAATGCTGTCATAACAGTCTTGACTCTGCCTCCTACAGTGAGCCTCCTGATAGCCAGGGTCTACAGTATGGCTAATCACTTGGGGAGCAGGACAAACTACAGTCAACCACCAAGGGCCACAGGTCACCACTATCAGTGACCCATCTCAGGCCAAGGCTGAGGGGGGTCTAGTCCACCCAACCTTGCCCTGAACTGGCTGGTCGTTACTGAAAGACTATCCATGCCCAGGACACAAAAGAAGCCCTCTGTGGCCAATTGACATAGTAATTAGGGACCTAGGCCATTTGATCCAGCAGATAGATATCCATTCTTCTGGGGTCCCAGTTGTGTGCAGTATAGCAAGATCATGAACTTCTCAGAGCCACAGCTGTATTGTGCAAAGAACATGAGGGACACTGACTTCACAAAAACACTGGGGCGTCAATGAGGCCATGGCCTCAAACGCTAGGTCAGTGCAGCGTCCAGCACTCAGCCGCACACAGCTAACAGCAGCAGCAAAGATCCATTTGCCAGTTCTGTGGACCTTCTAATGTCACCTGCCTAGCATATTCCTGCTAGCCTATGACATTGTCACCAATAAACACCAGCTTCAAAGGCCCATCTCAGCATGGAAAAGTACACAAGGGGGGAATGAAAGTGAGTCTCATTAACTAGTGTGAAGAAATTCAGGGATTCTCTGGTCCTGGACACCTCAGGTTCTCAGGTACTAGTAAACTCTAACCTATGTGTTCTACCTACTTCCTTCAAGGAGAAACAGAGAAGAAATAAGGAGCTAAATTCTGAAGGTTCCCTTCTCTTCATTTCTCACCATGCATCCCTGGTGCCTGTCGATGATAGACATGTTGTGGGATGGAGGAAACCAGAAGACAGTCGGTTTCTGCCACTGCACAGCTCCTGAGCTAGAGTCAGGTATCCGGAGAGGAGCCAAGGCCCCCAGGCTCTGTTAACAGGCATCCCTGGAGATTAGGGGGGCTGATCTTGTAAGGATCAGCCACTCACCCTGCGATGTTTACACTGGCATTGACACAGTGACACACAGATCTAATTACATGTCAATAAACCGAAGCCCCGATTCACTGAGGAACCAGAGGATTACAGGGCTCCATTGGCAATTCTTAAAGAATAAGGATTCAACCTCCAGATTCAATTACTGCCAAATCAACCAACTGGAAAGCCTGGGCTTGGAGTGAGGACAGGAGAGAGGCTAACCACCACGGCCTATGCCCAGCAAGGATGCTCTGATTAAAACTGACTTGATCAACTCTTATACATAATCCATAGAACATATAGAAAGTTTTTGCATGGAGTGATGGGAAGACAAGCATTCATCAGCTTGCAAATTAGCCTCTGCACCTCCAACTGGAAGCAGCTGCCTGCACAAAGGAGACCAGATTCCCAGGAGTTTTTAACAAAGAGGTATCAAGAGGAAAAGGCGGAGGCATTCAGCCTGTTTCAGACCTTCTGCCTGGCCCTGTGGCCACAGCGCAGGCGCAAGCATGTCCCTTAATCTTTAATGAGATGCCTTGTCTTGCAGGAGGGTGATGTGGAACAGTTTGGCTCTCCTACTGTGCCTGGGTCTTTAATGTCACAAACAGTCAATCATTGTGCACTTTCACTTACTTATTGGCATTTATGCCTTTGTGACATGTTGAAGTCACCCACATTGCAGGTCCAGAGCCCACTAAATTTCACAGAAGTGCCTCACCACCACCATGTATCAGGACAAACTCAGTACCAACCCACAGCAGATGAGGAGCAAGAGAAAGATGCCCAGTAACTCTGGAAAATTCATCCTCACAAAGCATAGAATGTAAATGGGGGTGGGGAGCTGCTTTTCAGGCCTCAGGACTCCTCTGGAGTTCCCACACACACACACACACACACACACACACACACACACACACACACACACACACAACCCGACCAACCATGAAAAGACATTCCCAAATCCCCACAAATGCCTAATGCAGAGATAGTGACATATTCTATACATACTAGTTTTTTTTTTTCTACACACAGATTCATAAGAACATTTCACATCTAAATTAGGCACAGCTATCAAGGGCCAGTGAGATGGCTCATGGGTACTTGCTGCTAAGTCTACTGATCTGAGCTCTGGAACCCACGTGGCAGGAGAAAACTGACTCCCATAAGTTGTTCTATGCCTTCCACAATCACACTGTCACACACACACACACACACTCACACACAGACACTCATACGTTGTTAAGAACAGCTATTGATAAATTTTAAAGTTATGATACTGCACACTGTAATAAAGTGCACAGTATCATTTCCTTTACTATTAAATAAAATGTGGCTCATTTGAACATAAAAGCAGTGTGGTGTCAGAAGAGTAAATCTGAGACCCAGGGTAGTTACTAAACAACTAATGGGTGGGTAGCATATACAGTGTGGACACACTGAGTGATGCCCAAGCAAGCTATAATAAGACTCTTGGAAAATTCACCATGGAATGTAGCATACACATGGCTTCTTTATTTCTGAGGTTCTCCATTGAATATTCTCAGACTGCAGCTGGCCACGGGTAAGACAAAGGAGAAACTTTTGGCGAGAGAAACCGTAGCGTTATTGGTAGAATGATGCTAAGTTGTTAGTTCCTGAATAGTTCGTGTTAGTGGCTTTGTCACTGTACCCTGGAAAGAGCTGTAGAGAACATGAAATCTTAGGTATTGGCTACAATAAATCAATCTTTATTTGGGGACATTCAAGTTTGAGTTTCATAGGAACTTTACAAATTGTGAAATATCATTCTTCTTTTCGTTAGAAAAATATATAAAATCCACTCTTAGGTCAGTCAACAATAGCCATTTATTACATTTATTACAGGGAGGCAAAACAGGATTTGAGAGACTGCTTGATCCTCACATGTGCACCCGTTTGTGTGTATAGACCAGAGAGCAATTTGGGGTACTTGGTTTCTTTCTTCCACTAGGTGGGTCCTGGAGATAGGGCTTGGCAGCAAATGTCTTTACCAGCTGAATCATTGCACGGTCAGTCTCCTGAGTGGGCATTTTAAAGAAATGTTTTCTAATCCTCAAGGGAGCTACCACCAACTGCACACAGCTTAGACCAGCAGTGGAGCCAGAGGAGAGCGGGAACCGGCCACCATTGGTCCTTTGTGAAGATCCTGTTTGGGAATCAGTGGTGCTCCAGCCTTTATGGTAACTGCTGCCCCGCCCCTGTATTTGCATTTGAAGAGGTACAAGAGGCTTCAGGCCTTTGGGTCCCAGCACAATGACCCCTGAGGATGCCCTGAGACCTTCTGGATATTCTCAAAAGCTTAAGAAGCTTAGCGGAGAGCCAGTGGCCCCTTGCCTCTGACAACACTAATATCCTACAATCCAAGTGATGTATTTTAATGGTGAACAAGGAGAATTCTTCTCGATGCGGCTGCTGAGCAAAGGTGAAACAATTAGGAAGGACGCTCAAAAGAGACACTTAAAGAGAAGAGACATTTTTCTTAGCACAGCAGATGCACAGAGGTGAGCTGAGAGAAGTGTCACGCAAAGAGGGGAGGGCAATGTAAAAGACTGTAATGTGTTTAGAGGGCCCTTCGCTGGCTACAAATAAGGCTCTGGGTGGCATCAGCAGCTGCGTCCTTGAACAGCCTTCTTATTGGGCAGAAACAAGGCTTGTCTTTGAACTGTTAATGCATCTAAAGCTTCAAAATCCACACGCTCAAGTTTATTCTAATACTCCATTTCCTTGTGGTTTGTTAACAAAAAATGAATCCTGATTAAAATGATCCACCAGTAGCAGACAGATCAGATAAATAGGAAACACATGTTTAAATACCCTGTGGCCTTCTCTGATTAAAAATCACCCACAATCACATTTGATATTTTTGTAAAAGCACAAAAGGATATTGAAAAGAGAAACACCAATACAGCCCAGGCTGGAGACAGGACAGACCTTACTATCTTTTGATGGGACTCTGAATTATCCTAGGTACGTGAGAGAGGAAGGTGGCACCAGAGCTAGTGCTTGGTAAAAGAGGTGCTCAGACCAGGACAACACGACACTAAATTTAGAATTATGCAGGGCACTGTTAGGAAGGAGAGATGGTTCTGACATTAAGCTGGATCCTTTACATTGTCAACTTGACACAACCCAGAATCTTCGGAAAGGAAGAAGCCTCATTTGAGGAATTGCCTGTGGCCAATGTCCATGAGAAACTGTCTTCCCTGATGGCTGATATGAGAGCTACCAATTGCCACCATCCTAACCCACTAATGCCATTGGCATTGTATTCTTCTGTTCCGATCAAACTTTTCCTATTGCTCTCTCTCTTTCTAACTCATGCTGTATGTTCCTCCCTTCCTACCGGTCTGCCTACTTCAATCACCCATCCGCAATCTAGGACTCTCAGACAAATCTTGTCTATTGTTTATTGTATAAATACACCTTTATTAACAGTCTGAACCCCTGTTTCATGGATAAAGTTTTATTGATAGTCAACAATAGCCATTTATTACATATTGTAGGATGTTGCTACTTTGGGGCTACAAACATAAAATAGCTACAACAGAGATTTTGTGGTGGCGTGTGTTAGGATTTTGTGTGATCTGGCACGATACAATAACAAATTACCTGGTTATCTGGCAGCAAGCGTCTGAATGCAGAGGCCTCATAGGGGCGTGGCTTCAGAGACTAACAGACACTATAATACCCATTATCCCAGACACAGGCCAAGCCAATATGATATGGCAGCAGATGTGGCCGCAAGCCACATCTCCATCATTCCATTTTTCTGATGCCTACTGTCATGTGGACAGTGGGATATGTCTCTCTACTGGAAAGTCACAAAGCAACATGTGCTCAAGACTCCAGGAGACACTGAGCTGATACATGCTCTTGAAAAGGGAGCACAGAGACCCCACTGGGCTAAGGGCTTATCTTCTGTGCCCCATTGTTCCCTTGACACCCCATGGTAGCACCTCATTCTCTTTCTACATCTGACCTTCTTACACCCCCCACCCCACCCTGTTTCTCTAGGCTTGGTCCCCAGGGATTTTTTTCCTTCTTCTCTTTACTTCCCAGTCCCTCGTCTCATTCTCTTAGAACTATGTTGCTCAACTACCTGACTGAAGGCCTGTTGGGTCCCTGCCAATGTCAAGGGACTCAGGACCTTCTGTTTCTGAGACATTGTCCCCTTCTTATCCTTTCCCGTCAAAGGATAACCCACGGGCAAGGGTCACTGCAAAGAAATCCTAGACCTCAAACCTCAGGAGCTCTACCCTATCATCCAGTAGGTTCCCACTTCATGCACAGCCAGAGGTGGCCTCAGTCAGGGTTGCTGGCTGCTGTGTCCTGTGATTGCCATCTGAACTCTGGGTACAGCAGTATCAGGGTCTTCCTACTCATAGATTTACAAGTGGCATCTCCCATACATAAGGACCTGATGACATGGTGAAGGTTTCCCCAACACTCTCCAGCAAGCATAATTGTAGGCACTTGTTCCTTCTTGGAAATTCTGGTGACCTTAACACAGAACTATGCTCCAAGGACATAGACATATCCCTGAGATGCCCATGCATCAACCTCAGGCTAAGAGAGGCACTACCTGGGCACACCAAGGGCTCCTTCTCTCTGCTGTGCATACACCCTGGAGCAGTTTCTGCTTTCCCAAACATAAGCAGGGTGCTGCCAAAAATGCCCATGTAACAAGTAAGAGGCAGAGGGTCTTCGGTGCACATTTCTGTGGCCCAGAAAGAAATGTGACTCCTTCAGTGGTGAGCATTTCTGATTCTCATGGAATCCATCATTGACTAGAGAAAGAGGAAGGAATCTCATGCCCAGCCTCTGAAGTTTTGTAATTGCCTGATATCTGACTCACCATTACAGTTTTATCTTTAAAGACCTGAGTAAACACACACAGGTGTGACCAAGCTGCTGGTATTATCTACTTCCTATAGGAGAGGCTGTGAAAAGGCTCCCCTGAATGGGACAGAGGTGTTATGCACCGATAATGCTGATGGTCTCAGCTCCCTGCAGCTCCCTGCAGGGCTGTGCTATGCAAGTGGATTAACATCCAGGGAGTTATCTTTTTACCAGGTTGTAAGCACTTGGAATGTTGAAGATGAAAAGCCACATGGCAGGGCACATGTGCAGGTATCTGAAGTTCAAGCCACAAATATGTTAATAGATAGAAGATTTCCTAAATCGATAAAGCCCAGAGACTGAGAAGGGGTGGTGTCTGAGCCCACTGCCCTGGGGAGGTGTAAGGCAGATCTTCAGATATGTCTGCTCATGGGGTTTCATAGAACCCCTGAAGTGCTGGGCCAGGGCACACAGCCCACCTTAGTTTTAACCTCTATGAGATAGGTTCATGGGTCAGACTGTCCCATGTAACATAACAGGGAAAACAGTACAGTGCAGGCTGCTTTTTCCTGTGACCCTTTAAAGCTGTGCCTACCATCAAAAGTGGGTAATAGTAAAAAGTGGTGTGACTGGTAAAAGTCATGTCACCTCTGTTTGAATTTTCTGTGTGATAAAGATAATTGCCAAAAGTAACGCAAGAAGTAGACGGTTTATTTCATCTGCAGGTTATACTCCATCATCAAGGGAATCAGGACAGAAACTCAAGCTAGGAAACTGAGGCCAGATCTGAGGCAGAAGCAATGGAGGAGCACTGCTTATTGGTTTGCTCCCTCTGGCTCAGTTTGTTTTTTTACTGCCCAGGGATGGATGGCATCACCCACAGTAGATGGTCCCTCCCACACCAGTCTTCAAGAAAATGCACTACAGTCTTGCCTACAGGTCAGTCTTATGGAGGCCTTCTTTAAACTGAGGCTCCTTTTTTCCAAGATGATTCTAGTTTGCGTCCAGTTGACAAAAAAGCCCTAACCTTCCACATATTGAACAATATTCCCTAAAACTGAAACTCTCTCGTCAGGCATGCTTTCCAGCAGAGAGGTGCGCAGATTTAATGTGATGGCTGTCACGATAGGTCAGTTTTTAAAAGTAATTTTAGCTTCTGAGAGATTATCATGAAACTCACTATATAATCTGACTAGACTCATGTTTTTCCTACCCTGTGGTTATATAACTGCAGGAACCTTCTAGAAGGATCTGGTACCCATACTGATACCTGGACTATAATCTGCAACATACATACTAAATGGCATCCCTGTTATTAGATCCAAAGATTTTCAGCATTGATTCCAAGATGCTGACTGCCTAAGGCCATCTGCTGTTACTAGTTGGATGTTGCTTTGTATGTTAGTAGGAATGGAAACACAAGAGACTCTGAAACACACACACCAGATAGAACCTCCAGCTTCCTCCAGCACCCAGAGAAGGACTGACTGTGAGAAGAGCACTTTGCTTCTTAACCTCCTAACCTCTGACCCTCAACCTGTCACTTGTCAGAGAGGAAACAGTGAGCCTCCCAGTGTGCTGAACGATAGCACTACATATAAGAGTATCAACCAGACGCAGCATTAGGTTCCCACGGTTCATTGATAAAATTAAAGAAGGTTCCTAACAAACTTCACAGTGGGGTTTCATGTGTGTTTGGAAAATCAAGAATCAGAAGACACCAAAGGAAAGACCCAAGTTGACACAGAGAAAGTTCTGGGTCTGATACACTAATCTGGTCCCTATCCCAGGTGTCCCCAGAAGTCCATACTAATTAATACTCGACATGCTATCTAGAGTGAACTGTGAAGTGGGCATCTCCACAATAAAAGAAAGGAGCATCCCCGGGGGCTGAAGAATTCACTGTCTCCATTGACACTTGAGACCAAGTCCTCACAAGGACAGACACTTGCAGTAGGTGACCAGGTCAGAAGTCCAGAGGAATCTGAGGGTGTCTCCCCCAACTCTTTTTGTCCTTAGTCCCATGAGAGGATGGTGGAGGGTAAGCAGCAGCAGGACAGACATTCCGCCCTGCATGTGCTCAAGGGAATAGCTCCTTCTCCCACGTCTTCAGGGTCAGAACTGTGTTTGAACCCAGGTGTGCCAGACACTTCACCTACTACAAAACAGGCTCTGATGGACTCTCGCTGGTGGAGTCACTGTAAAGGCGACATTCTCTGGGGAGCTCAGAACTGTCATCCATATGTAAGCATCCTGGCACTTGGCAGGGATGAAGATACTCTAAAGAGAAACATTTGGACCCCTCCATCTGGCTGTCTATTGAAATAATGGTCCTCAAGGAAATGGGACTTCTCCAGGAGAGAAAAAGGCTGAAGCCTGCCTGGAGGAAGAGATTGTATGCAATCCTGAGGACATGTCAGACCTCCTTGCTGGAGAGAGTGAACACCAGACAGTGATGGTCAGTAGTGGGCAGGACTGAACCTTGACCAAGACTGCTTTGTTACCCACACCTCCTGCCTTCATCATTAAACTTAAACTTCATATCAAGACCCTGAAAATAGACTGGGGGAGGGTCATTGGACCTCGTTATTTGCTCTCCCTCCCACATGGCCACCTTGAATAAATCTCCTTTTTCTTCTTTTCACTAATACATATTTCTTTAAGTGACCTGTTGCAACCATGTGGTTGAACCTAGCTTGTTAGGATTGTCAGGACACAGGCTCTGAGCCCAACATCTAAGGATATATCTTCCTCCAGCTGGGAAGAGCCATGCCGAGATACAAGTGAGCCTGGTCCTGATTGTGTTGACAGGGTCTGGTGTCATCTTCAAGCCCTGGCTGTGCTTTTTTGAACAGGGGTTTGAGAATCTTTCCTCATCTCAAGAAAATTAGCTAAAGGAGATATTTCATTTTTATAAGCTAATCTGAGTGGGAAATGGTTTTGTATGCATCATATTGTGAGTTATTTTTGAATAGACCTTTAAATTGAAAACTAAAAGTACAAAGCCATAAATCTAATTATTTCCCCCACAGCCCCTGTAGTTTAACATAAGAAGAGCTAACAGACAAATAATATAAAACACCAGTGGGAAAAATGACATCTAATGGGGATAGAGAGTCTATCAAATAAAAGAAAGCCACTTAATAGGCTAATACCACACATTAAGCTTAAAAAACAGAAACCCGATCCAAAGCCAAAGCTGAACACATCCATTTGTCTAATTTCTTGCCTCAAAAAATTAACTGTTATTTAAATGTCTCTTAATGCTGCGATTGTTCATCCCCCAAGAAATAAAAAGATTGGTGGTGTCTCGTACATTCTGAAGGTAAAATAAATAGCAGCCCAGAGAGGTATTGCCCATAGACTCTGAATCGCTATTCACAGAGATTGCTTTCAGGCAAATATGCTGTGCGGTGGGACCCAGTTATTAAGGCTGCATTCTCCCTCCACAGCACACATACCCAAGAGCATTCTGCTTGCTGACAATAGCACACTTTACAATCTGAAGGCTTCCTGTAGCATTAATCTGGTGGCGAGACCAACAGCTCTGGCTTTTGGCTTTTGCTCTGCTGAGTGGGGGAGACAGGTACCACACATGGTTAGGATAGTCTCTGGGTCCTAACCCAGTACAGTGAGCCCCTATGTCCCCACTGTGTGATCTTCTGTCTCCATTGCAGAGTTCCAAGTAGTTCTAACTCTTGTTTAACTACCTCAAGGATTCTTTGATGTGTCTGATCTTCATTTAAAAACTTAAAATATTGGGGCTGCAGAAATAGCTTGGTAGTTAAGACCACTATCTGTTCTTGCAGAGGACCCAGACTCTACCCCTCAGCATCCAAAGGGCAACGCACAGCCATCTGTAACTCCAGCTCAAGGAGAACTGATGGACTGTTCTGGTCTCTACAGGCATCAGACATCCATGCAGTTCACAAGGAAACATGCAGGCAAAACACCAATGCTTATAAAATAATTTTAAAATTAAGTATATTGGAATGTTTACAAGGCTTATTTCATGAAGACTTTGATGACCTGATGGACACCTCCTTTCTGACTTAACAAAGTATACATTCTTAAAATAACACACATGGGCTTGGTGAAGGTATTCTAGGTCCCAGATGAAATCTGTTGAGGCCACATAACAATGACTGGCATGCTAGACTCCATATTTATCTGGATATGTTTTCTAGATGGTTTTAATCATCAGTGGGAGGAGAGGTTTGCTACAGAGCTCAAGTGATTTGCAATCAGGACTTCCCTTGATGAATACCTACACAATCCATGGGGTCATCTGAAACTCCTTCCTACTACAATGTTCATGACTTAAACTTACCTTCACACAAGGAGGGGGAGAGATTTTCAGCACATATTTGTTTGTACCAGAGATGCTTCTTATATGTTAAAAAGAAGAAAAAAAAAAGAAGAAAAAAATGACCTTGAAAGCAAATGTCTCTTGTTTTATTACTGTGTTCACATGCATAATGTGTATGTGTGAGTGCCATGATTGCCTGTGGATGTTGAGGGCATGGTACCGTCATTGGTTCCATCTTCCTATGTAATCTGGGCTCTAGGAATTGGGCCTAAGTCACCATTGAGCCATCTCTACATCCCTTGTTCTCTTGTAGTTCAAGCTGACCTCAAACTCCTAGTAATCCTCCTGCCTTAGCCTCTTAAGAGCTGAGATTATAAACCTGTACCACCACACTCCATCTAGAAACATCCTTCTAGATAGACTATAGAAAGCATGTGTGTGTGCATGTATGTGCACGCATGTGTGTGTGTGCGCGCGTGTGTTTGTGCTGTGTGTATGTGTGTGCATGTTTATGTGTGTATATGTGTGTGTGTGTGCACGTGCACGTGTGTATGTGTGAAAGCTATGCTAAGATTAGACCCGTTTTGGTTGTGAGCCTAGCATTTAATGGTTGAACTATCACTGCAGCCCAAGAATAGAACAATTTTTGTTTTGTAAAGGTTAAGTTTTTTTTTTTAAATGAAAACTAGAAATGGTTAGGTTTATCAAAGTAATAGTCAAATTCCTTACATACAAAATACATTTTTTAAAAAATCTTCTGTACCCCACAACTGATCAAATAAATAGATGGTTATATATGAGGCACCTGAACATTGGGGTGATTCTGACCCGAATAACTGTGTCTCATTTCTGCTTGTTTGTATCCTAATAGGGCCTGTATTCTGCTCTTTAAAAATGACAGACTGAATCATATTAAAGCTCTACTAAAAGAAACTTCCATGTCCAACTGGTTCCTTGGAGGGTCTGACTAATACTTAGAAAAGGCCAACTCTCCACAGCTCTTCCCCCCACCTGATTTGTACCCAATCAGCCCAGGACAGAGACAGTTGTATCCAGTGCTGCTTGGGTACTTTACTTCCAGATGCTCAAGGGTAGCAGCAAACCAACTCCAGAGACACACAGGAAGAAAGAACCATATGCCACAGCCATGTGGGACTCAGTTAAAGTATGAAAAGCTGAGTCAATATTAAAAAATAATTCCGCATACCCCTCCCTATCAGCAGACCAAAGAAGAAAGACCACAGATTCATGTTGATGGATGCAGGAAAAGTATGTGAGAAATCTAATGATACCTGCCTCTGTCCAAGATTCTGAGCAAACTACAGATGGAGGGGCCTTCACATACCTCAGAAAAAGCACCCACAAAGCCACACAGCTATCTTATATTTAGTGGTGAAAATATAATGCTCCTTCCTAAGTCTGAGAGAAGCAAAAAACACAGTCATCACTCTTCCCAGGCCAGTGCACAGAGTCCTAAGGAATGCAGCAAAGGGCATGGGGACCAGAATGAAGAAGAACCAGATGCTGTGTTTTTAGTAGAAATTTTCCACACAGGAAGCCCTGAGGATTCTGCACATCTACTGCACTGAGAAGCACATCCAGCAATAGAGAGACCCGAGGTAAACACATGGAGTTGGTCCCATTTCTATAAGTTAACAACAAGCAATTGGAAGTCAAACTCAGGAATTCAATAGCTTTGCAGCTGCGGCAGAGAAACAAACACGCACATAATCTGCATGCTGACAGTACAAAATGATGGAGGAGGATTGGACAAAAGAAGGGGCTGGTGACAGAGAGACACACTGTGTTCTAGGATTGGAAGACAGGACAGAGTAAAGATGTCTCCACAGACACCCATCTATGTCCCAGCAAGGGAGTCTAAACATGGGTGGGCTTTCTTTAAAATGTGTGTGTCATTGAAAATGTCCTGTAGAATACAGTATAGGGAATTACCCATCAGGTTTTGAAACACTATGAGCCAGACAGCCTGGCACTAGTGGGAGAATGGACATTTAGTTCATTAGAAGAGTGGGCACACAATGGGTACACACAAGGACACACAACGTGGAGGGGCTTCTTATGAAAAGCCAAAGATGACTAGAGAGGAGAGATTATTTCTCAGCAAATAATTATGAATGATAGAACACCCACAGTATGGACATAAGGCCAACACAACTTCACACCTCATAGAAGAACCAACTCACCATCATAGCCTTGATGAAAAATGCAAAAGTCAAAAAAATTTAAAGACAGAACCAGGAGAAAAATCTTCAGAACACAGGGATACCCAGCAAATGAGACTTTAAGAGAAATTGAGAGAATGTTAAGGGGGTAAAAGACAAATCATCTTTGCATAATTTGCAAAGCATATCTCTGTCAATGAAGATGTATTTAAAATATATGATAAACTCTCAAAACCCAGCAATAAAATGAAAGTTATTTACTTACAACATTGTCAAAAAGCATAACTCAATGTCCCATCAAAGAGAGGGCATCAGTAAGTACAGGAAAATAATTCACATACTGCCACCTGTCATCAGACAGCAAGCTGAAGACACAATGAGATGTCCTTCATATGCTGAACAGTGAAGACAAAAGTAATAAAAGACAAAAACGATCACCTCAAAGGCTGTGAGGAGCAATGGACCTGACGGGGGGAGGCTGGTAGGATGGGAGAGTGGTGGGTATGATGGAGGAGAAGCAGGTATTATGGGGGAGGGGTGTGTATGATGGGAAGAGATATATATGGTGGGGGAGAAGTTGGTATGATGATGGGGGAAAGATGGGTCTGATGGGGAGAGATGGATGGGTATGCTGAAAGAAAGGTGGGTATGGCCACCTTGGCATCATTGATAGCTTGATGGAGTGCAAAGCAGCATAGCCACTCTTTAAGGCAGCATGACAGCTCCCAATCTTTGTAGACAGCTATTTGTCCTGTCTCCCAGGAATTACACCCTGGTTACTGATTCTAATGGAATACAAGGAGTCATAAAAATCTGGTCCTAAATGTCCATGGCAACTTCCTATACCATAATCTCAGACTTGAAAAAAGCCATCCTTGTGGGTACAAAGGTTTTCAGAGTAAGACATCCCATACCATGAGGTTACTTCCATAGCATAGGACTCCAAAATGAGACATATCCATGCCATAGCTACTTGTTAGTGATCTAGAGAAAGAATACAACACATCAAGGAGTTACAGTGAGTTATTCTCAAATGATACCCAGCCCTTACAGTAGTGCACAGTATCAGTACTGAGGTCATACAGCTTGATGTGAGATAGTGTCTAAAGCACGCAGTGAAAGTGGTTAGGATGTGTATGCCTGCATACAGCAGATGACATCTGGTCTACCCCGCTCTGTGCCCTTGCAAGCATCCTGCTATAGTACCAGATATGCAGGAGAAGGCAGCCCTGACTTGACTGCATTGATTCTCCTTGAGAATTTATAATTATTGCAGAATTAAAAGTATGCTTTATTTTAAATAGGAAACTTAGGGACAATAATAAAGGTGAGGAGGAAACAGAGAAGTGAGACAGAAAGTGAGTCAGACCCAGAGTAAAAATTGGAAATATAAACTGAGAAAGCACTAAAGGCTAAGTGAAGCCTTTTACCTGTGGCGATATGGAGGGTCTGCTGAGTGTGGAGACTTGTTTGTAAATGATCTTCTTTATGTGATTTGTGGGTGAGATATATCCACCCTATTGTCCTTGCTACTCCCTCAGAGCTAGAAAGCAGGTACAGTGGGGGGGGGGTGTCACAGGAGAAGCTAAAAGCAGCATCTCCCCAAGAACTCGGGAACATGTGGTACCAGGGATACGTCCTGGTTTTATCCAGATACCTCTCATTCCTTTCTGCCTCAGTTTCCTCATAGGGAGACAGGGAGTGAAGATTTAGTGTCAACTGCGTGCAGAGCCAGAGCAAAGTGAGCTGTTGGTCCTGCACAGCTTGAGCAATAGGAGAGACAGAATGCTAACCTAGAGAGCAAGGCTGCAGATGCAGAGTGTGGGCTCCTGTTCCAGCTCCCTCCTGCTGAGAGAAGCTAGCACAATGACCTTGACAGAGTGAGCTAGCTCAGAAGCAAGGACAGGCACAGAGTGTGTCTGCTTACTATAAAGGAACTTACTATAGAGGATGGCCCCATCCTCCAGGCCATTCTGTGCAATGGATACTGGCAGGAAGCCACCTCTGAACAACTGGATGACAGACCTAGTTCTCCCCCATGCAGCAGAGTAAGGATTTAAATCTAGAAAGACAACACACTGAGGACCAATGGGCTGTACACTATATTTAATTCACACACAGATCCCACTGAGTGCTATCCCCCTCGACTAATGGCACCCCTGCCCTCTCTCACCCTATATGACCCACCTCATGGTTTGAGGTCCATCCATAAATTCTCTTTTTTAGCTTTTCTCATTACAACCAACTTGCTTCTAGCCACCAACATGAATGTCAACCAGATGGACCAAAGACCTATGGAGATGCTGCCTCTGGGATCTGCCCAAGTAATGTGGGTTGTCTTTATGCTGTGAATAAAGAGACTGCTTTGGCCTATGGCAGGCACCTTAGAAGTAGGCAGGAAATTGGAGCATAGATAGAGGAAGGAGGGCAGAGTCAAGAGAGACAAGATCCAGCTGCTCATGAAGCAAGATGTAATAAACAGGCAAACCATGGGCCATGTGGCAGACAGATTAATGAAAATGGGTTGAATTAAGATGAAAGAGCTAGCTAGCAATATGCCTGAGCCATAGGCCAGCCAGCATGAAATTAATATAAGTGTCTGTGTGTTTCTTTGGGTCTTGGGGATTGCTGGCCCAGATAAGCAGCAGTAGATAATTGTGGGGCTAGTCCAGTCAAGAAACTTCTTTCTACACCCAAGAACTCAAAATTTCAGGAATGGTGCTGAGCCAGAGGGAACCACATTGTAGCTGTGGTCTCTATTAGAGTTTCTAGAGTTCAGACTATACTTCTCAGACCCTCATGTAAGCCATCAGTTCATAGCAATCAGCTACTTCCTTTTGAGAGACAGATTGTTTTCCAGTCTGCAGATTTAAATGGATACAACATGAGGGAGAGTTGCAGGGTTTCTAGATGTTTCCCTACATCTGTGTGTGCATAGATGCTTTCCAGGGTCATGTCCTTGGTCAGGATGGCATAAGAACCTAGCAATCAAAGGCTGATGGAAGGCTAATGACAGTCCTTCTGTCCTCTCTATGCTCAGGGACCCTACACCAAGGTGAAATAGAGGATATGACACCTGGGCCTAGGTGGAAAATCTCAACTATGCTGCTGTCAGGATGCACACTGAAGACATGGGTGGAAGGGAAGAGAAAACATCACTTCCTATCATATCCACATTCATAGGAGGTCCCCATTTCTACAATTTAGCTTAGATGGTGGCTTACAGCATGCCATTCTGCTCAGCTTACAAATGCTACTCCCACACCCTGGTTGGGAATACAAGGGAGCTGATTAGCTTTGTGTGGATAGGATCGAGTGCAAAGATTAAATCTGTGGCAGAGACCCTCCCCAAGTGAAGAAGGATGGCTCTGTGGGGCTTGGCATAGTGTGGCCTCTGTGAGCTTCTAAGGATCTGAGTCGGGCTGAGCTCATGCAGGGCTGAACCATGGGAACAGAAATGGGGAGGATGCATAGGCCCAGAGAGAGGACTGGACACATGACACCCTATGACCTGTGATCACACCTCCCTGTGCACACTTGTGGGCGAAGAGGCTTGTTTCCACTTGGCACTGCCCCCCTGCAAAAGAGCTTGGCATTCACACCAAGAGGCCACATATAAAGACCTTTGATGGCCATGTCCACTAGATGTGAGAGACTGAAGCCACAGTGATGATGGGAAGGAATAGGAGTGAGGTGATTTAGACTCCTACCCATCTAACCGTGGAGCTTCTCCTTCCCAGGGGCTGTGGCTCCTCAGCTGGTAAAGATTTCAATAGCAGAATTTCATTGCAATCTGAGAAGAGAGGTGAGCCCAGAGTCTTTTAAAGCGACTGACTGAAAAAGAGGCTGAGAAAGTGTGGAGAGATTGATAAGGCCCTCCCCGTACGGCGAAAGCTTCTACCTGTCACCTGCATGTGGCACAGCTCTGCTCACATGGCTTTTATCCTCACTCATCTCTGCTTCCAGTTGTGTACCTTACTTGTGTTCAATATTTACCAAAGAGCTGCAAAATTAAAGCGATCCCACAGTTGCAGAAGACAACATAATTATAAGGGTCAACTTGATAAGACATATAATCTTCAGAGACCTGCAGGCTTGCCTAATAAAATATTTACATCAGTCACTGCTGGACACCCAGAGAGAGCAATGTAAATGATTCCTTACTGCAACTTTTCAGAGTACAGAAATGTCACATGCATAGCACACTCATGGGGACATGCCTGCTCATCTAATAAATCTCTTATTTGGGGGTGGGGGATGAAAAAAGTCTATATACACTAAAGACCACTGATAAATTGTGACTTATGCCACACTTGAACTCAGCTTTTATCATACATTTGTAAGGAGTTCCTGTGTGTTTTCATAGAGCATAATTCCATTTTGAGGTATAGTTATAATCAAGTATGTCAATAATGGAACAGGCAGAAGAGAAAGTGTTTACCTTGTAAGCATATAAACTTAAGATCAATCTCCAGATCCCACATTAAACACACACACCCACACATGCTTTTATGGTAGCACAGGCTATTCATTTTAGTACTTGGGAAGTAGGAACGGTGTATGCAGGAGGCTCACTGGCCAGCTAACCTAGTTCCATCAGAACACCTCATGACAGTGAAGATTCCAGTCTCAAAAACCTTCAAAAAGATGAAAGACAGGGAAGATGGCTCAGTAGATAAAGGGTCTTACTGTAAACAACAGGCACTGAGTCACACATCTGCAATGGTAGAGGGAGGTGTGGAAGAGATGAGCAGCAGACACCTGTAAATTATCTAGCAGCTAATCTAGGCAACTGAGCTCCAAACCCAGTGAGAAATCCTGTCACAAAAATTAAGGTAGAGAGCAATGAAGAAATGCACCCACAGCTGACTTTTGACCTCCATGTGTACGTGTTCTCACCAAGAGGAAAAACAGAAACTGGTAAGTTCCTGGAATTCTCCTGTCTGTCTCACTAGGGTTCCATGTTTGGAGAGGAAAGGTAATTTTAAGGCTGAAAATTTGAAATTGTGGCCCCTAAAGTCATTGTGAGTCACCTGCAATTGAATGAATTCACATTTATAAAAATTATTTTTATGCTGCTAGCTGTACACAGAAATCTGATCAGATGGTATATCACTAAGATAAAACATTAAATTTGACATTGTGGAAATTCTATCATTGCATTCAAACAACTGAAAATTGCCAAGGCATTGTAAGTAGGCTCTTAGGTCACTTTTTCAACTTAGGTGTCTCCTTTATTCTCTTTTTAATTCAAAGGAAGTGGCTATAATGAGTCACTAATAAAATGACAATTAGGACCAACCTCAAGCCACTCAAAGATGACATGTTCAGAAAGACCCAACTTTCATCATCAAGAAGACAGCATGTAAGCCAGGCAATGTCCCCTGGATGACACCTACACCGAGCCCTTGCAAGCTTGGTAAGCTTAGGCTAAAGTCACAGCTCCAGGGTGAAAGGTCACCTCAGACATGTAGGCCCTCCAAGGCCAGGCTCTCCTACCTCACAGAGCCCAACTGTAACCTTCGCAGCCACTCCCATTCAGCAAACACATCTCACAAATCACAGTTGAGACCTCTACCACAGATACCACATGGAGAAAACAGCTGGAACACAGGAGTCAGAAGACACTGGCCGGGAGTAACACTCCTTAGACATTCTGTTACATTGTTTCTATTGCTTTGACCTACCAGACAGGTAGTACTGAATGAAGTATCCTCATGGGAAGCAATCCTGGATTTGTTGCTCCTAAATGGGAATCAGTCCTGGATATGATGGACCCACATGGGAAGAAAACCAGAATATCATGGACTCACATGTGAATTAGTTCTGGATGTCGTGTAATTGCATGGGAAGCATTCCTGCATACCAAGCACCCACTTGAGAAGCAGTCTTGTATATGATATAAATGCATGGGAAACCATCCTAGATCTCATGTTCACTGTTATATTCACTTAGATGCTCTGGCATGTAAGAGCTACTTCCAAATATAATGTGAGTTAGCAAAGCCTAGCTTCATCCACTCATGAACATGATGCATTTGTGTGTTTAGACTTCATGAGTTTGTTCCATAGTTTTCTTGTCCTTAATTCTTCCAGGTCTGAATATCTTTGTGGTTGTATAAAGAGCATCTAAGACTGTGTCCCAAGTCAGAGTCTCTGTCCTACAGACAATTGTCCGTGGAACACTGGTGGGCAGATACTGGAAGTCCCTGGTCACAGCATGGCATTTATAAACATACAATGTCAACCAACTGTGCTCACCCCAGTGGGCTCCTTCCCAGTGTTCCTAGGGCCAAAAGCCCGACAGTAGCCATTCATCCCTCATGTTTACATTTGGTGCTTCTCATTGTTTTCCAGGAGCAGGAATGGTGCCTTCTGGGAACACCAGAGGCTTCCTGTTTGTAGACCTCTCCACTTGATATGACTTCAGTTACTTTGGGCTCATGGCCCTCAGGGCCCTTTCTAATCTCTCATAACTTTCTCTTGTCGGCTATGGTTTCCAAATGACCCCCTTCCCCCTCACACACTTCATATAAATCATTCCTTCTAAGCATGTAGAAAACTTCACAAAGAACCCAAAGCTTGACACGCCATGATGACTATTTCTGTGAACTCTTTTTTACCAAATATATTCTACAGCTGACTCTTAATACATGTATCTTACTATAGAAGCAATAAGAGCACTTTATATATTATGCTTAACATGTCCTAAAATATATATGATTCCAGATATAACTCTTTCTATAATTATCTTCCACTCACAGCCAACACCACACATGTCAGCTCACAGCTGAGGCACTAAATGGTCAAGATGGTGTTTAATATTATGAGCACAGGATGGTCCAGTGATTAGCAATTACTGGTAAGGAGTAGTGAGCTGAATTAATTGCTTGCTGACATATTGACACTGATAGATACCCATTGCCACATAATGGACACTAATGCACAGAGGGCTGCTCAGCAAATTGGCCCTTCAGCGCTCGCTGGGAAGCAAAACAGATTAAATGCAAGTCAATGGCATCCAGTAGAAAGGCCGATAGCTTTGATGTTGCCTCTTCACACAGTGTCTGTCCAACAGGTATCCCAAACCAGCCTGGGTGGTGCCCTAAAGGCTCTTGGTTTCCCAGCTTGGTTAATCAACATGCCATCCCTGCCTATGTAAAGCATGACCTCCTGGGAGAGAGAGCACGCACCCACTCACTCAGAGGCTCCCTAGGTCCTGCCACCCTCTCTTCTCTAGTGTGGGGATTCTGAGATGCCCTGGGACATGCTGACAAAGAGCACCTCTCTCAGATGCCCTAAAGAGCATTTTCTCAGGATGTGGCTCTGTCATTAGGTGTCCTATGCCCTGTCTTCTGCTCTGAAATACCCAGGTCCTATGAACATAAGTGGGATCTATTACTCCTATTTGCAAAGGTGGGGTTTAACCTGTGTGGGAATAAATGTGATTGAGCAAGAACGGGTGTGTATCGATGTTGGACTTTTTGTCTTCGGATGCAATGTTGGGTAGAAGCACCCTAAAGGAGATGCGTGTGCTGTCTGGACTAAGTCTCTGAGTTTTAGTTCACTGTGTCAGGACTAGAGATGGAGCCAGCAGCTCACATTGTATCACTGTGGCCCAGAGCAGATTGGGGAAGTGTCTACACTAGCTGGATTTCTTTTCTCTCCCTTTTATTTTGTACTGGCCCCAAGCCTGTCCTACTTGACTAATTCTCCCTGAGATTCCCTCACAAAAATAGTCACTAGAGTGTTCTTCTGACTTTCCTGGTACTTCTCCATCCAGATAAACCAACAATCAAGGTTAGTATCACAAATCTACCCCTCACCAATTTGACACCCAAAAGGTCTCTTCAATCTGTGGTAGCCATCTTCCCAAAAGCTTCATGCCCTTTGTACAATGCCAATATATTGAATCCATTTCTAAGGAGCCCTACATCTTTACAGTTCTAATACTGCCTGAAAGTCCAAGCCAAACTCTTCTGAGACCTGAGGTAAACTTTTAGTTGTGAGTCCCTGTAAAAACCAAGAAAAACGAGAGATTCCTCAAATGGAGTGGCACAGGGAAAGTATTCCAGATGAACAGGAGAACAGCAAGAACGATTCTGCTAAAGCAAGACGAAAACTCAGCAGGGCAAACATTAAATGCTGTGGCTCCAGGACCAGCATCTGAGGCACTGGTGACCGCACCCACCCGGCTTCTCTAATCCCCACTATTTCCATTGGCCCCTCCTCTCCATTCTCTCAGCTTTATGCACTATTCACGGTCTTCCTGCAGGGACCCTGACCCGGCCACACTCTACCTGGCCTCCCAGGCCTTCCTCTGAAAGCTGGATGAATGTCTCCACGATCCTGTAATACTTACATTCTCATGCCCACAAAACTAGCACCATGTGGCATTTCTGTCCGTCAGAAAGCACTCCACATGCACATGTATGTCTCTCTTCCCTATGTCTACCTAATAGTCACTGGTCATTCAGAACTGACCTTATGAATCTTCTCCCATGGGTAGTAGCTTTGCTAGAAGAATATTGCCTGTGCCACAGGCTACCCCTTAAAAGAAGAGTGAGGCAGCCAGCTGTGTCAGCCACCGAACAGTCTTGAGATCCTTAGGATTGTGTATGCCTAAGGCCACCCCTGTCATCTTTGTGAGCTTTCCTCTCTAGGTAAGAGAATTGACAGAATGTCATAACCATGTGAGTTAGAAGACACAAACACCCACTCTCAGTTGGTCCCATGTCAGACAGTATGGTTGAGGACATCTCCACCCACTTACACGTCACCTGCTAAAGAAACATCTTTAAGAAGTAACAAACAGGCACACTGTCACTCACCCCCCAGGAAAGGACAATCTAGGTTGACGAGTGCCATCTCTTCAAAAGCTGTACACAGCTCACACTTTCATGTGAGGCTGCAGCTCAGCCCACAAAGTGTGTACCTCAGGGAAGAGTCACTCAACTCCCAGGACCACTGAGCTGTAGGCTACCCCTTAGCATTCTTCCACACACAGCACCCTGCCAAGCTGGTCCTCACTTCAACTCCTGGGCCCTCCTTACTCCTACACCAGGAATTTACTTCTCTGTCTTGAAGACATGCTACAGAACATCAACTCAAAAATCCAAAAACAAAACTACAGAATTGTATGAGGTTTCTGACCCAGACTTTTGGGCCTAACCTCAAGGTTTATGCCCACAGATCCACAGACCCACAGACCCACAGAGACATACAGATACTTTCAATAGTTTTAGGCTGATCGGCCTAAGGCCCAGGCTATAACTTGCTAGCTCTCTACACTTAATCTAACCCATGACTCTTATCCTGTTCCGCCATGGGACTCGGTACCTTTTCTCACAGCAGCATAGTTGTCCTCTGCTACTTCTGGCTTCTCTCTGGCCTTCTGCTCTGTGCTTCCTGTTCTCAGAGTTTTCTTAGTCTGGTAGTCCCGCCCACACTTCCTGCTTGCCTTTGGCCAATCAGCGCTTTTTATTAAACCAGTGGGTGGGACAATTATTTACAATGTAACAATATAATCTCCCACACAGAATGTGGAATTGCTTCCCGCCACTGGCCCCTTTCTTCCTCATAGAGATGTGATGTGTTTCTTATAAGAAAAAGAATAGCACATGGAAAGACGGTGATATTCTGAGGTGGAGATAAATGAGTTAGGACATCAGTGGTCACCAGCTCTCTGAGGGAACTTCAACAAATGTCTGAGACCCTCGAAGCCTAATCTTTGTTCTTAGAAGGAGAAGAAAGAAGTCACATGAAGCTGTAATTGAGACAGCTCTCGGCACAATGTAAGATCCATGTGAGTCTCTGCTGCACCGTCAGACAACAGGCTCCCTACAACCGGAAATACAAGGAGATTCAGAGGGGGCTGCCCTCTGTGGACTTTCACTTGATGAAAGAATATGACAGGACACACGAGGAAAGAAGAGACAAACTAATATTGTTTCCTTGGGGTCTCTGATGCCAAGTTCCTTGATATCCCGTACCTCATCAGAAGGTAAGGTTGTCTCATAGCAGCCTGTCGGAAACCTTCACTATTTCCCCTCAGCACAAGTCAGACCTGCCAGCCAAGTCAAGATACCAACCCATGGTATTTCAGTTCCTGGAGAACCCCAGTGGGAGCAGTTGGTAGTTCTGGATTTGCAGGTTTACAGGGAACAGGGGAACCCTCCTAACTTCTCAATACTTTCCATGTTGCCTCACTCGAAGCTCACTGTCAGCCCACACTATGGGTGTCATGATGATTCCCATGGCACACAGCTATAAGGAGGAAGTCCCAAGGTACCAGAAACATGCTTTCTACCTGGGTTGGCTCTGTGTCTACGGAGAATTGTGCCAGCATCATGGAGCTTCTGATGTCTGGCACCTCCTAGATTCTCCCCCCCCCCCCCAACATCTCATATGGAGAGATCCACCATGAGTGACAGTTAGTCTTCATCATTACCTTGACAGGATTTGGAACCTAGGAGACTCATTTCTGCGTGTACTGAGGGTGTTTCCAGAGAGATTTAACTGAGAATAGAAGCCTTAGCCCTGAACATGGATGCTACCATGCTATGGATTGGGCTAAATTAAAAGGAAGGACCAGCCTCCGATACTCTTTACTACCTGCTCTTCCCAGATATAAGGAGCCCCACCCAGCTGTGTGCCCCTGTTGTCATGAACTCTCTTGTGTCTTTCTGGCTATGGTGGACCATAACCTCCCCATCTTCTTTCAAGTTGCTTTCTTTTTGGTCACAAGCAACTATTACAGAGTGGCCCACTTAGGAAAGCAAGAGTGGCTCCTATCTGCTAATTCTTTATCCTGTTACCCTGGTTTTTACCCAGGGTTCATCTGAGAGCCTACATGGTACAAAGTCATCAGGTCACTCTTAAGCTCTTGGCTGGGACAATTTCAGAGACATTCTTGGCTATGGATAACTTCGATGCTTGAGGGAGTATGACCAGAAGGTGTGAAAACCGTCCTTATTTAGAACTTGTCAATCTTTCCTCATGCTTATTGGAGCAATGCTTTCTCAAGAAAAGTCTCCCGACCTAGAAGAACATATTGGTTGCTTCATACCATAGCAAATGTTGCCTTGCATATACCAGGACCGTCACTGTGGGTGCTGCTCTGACCTGACCCAGAAAGTTAGTTTTCCACTCTATCTTGGGAAGGAAATCAATCCTGTTCGGCCACACTTGTTGCATGAATAAAGGAAACTCAGGGCCAGATCCCTGGGAAAGGCAGAGAAGTTAGAGAAACCCCACAGTCAGATCTCACCCAGCTGTCCCCAGCTTCCTCAGCCTGCTCCTCCTGGCTTCTTCTTTTTTTTTCCTCCAGTTTTTGTTTGTTTTGGGTTTTTTTCCATGTTACACAGAAACTCTGTCCCCCCAAAAACAAAAACAAACAAACAAAAAACAAAGACAGGAAGCAGAAAGGGCCATGAAGCCATGGCTCACACTGTTAGTCCCAGCACTTGGGAAGCAGAGGCAAGAGAATCTCTGTGAGTTCAAAGCCAGCCTGGTCTTCAGAGCAAGTTCCAGGACAGCCAGGACTGTGACACAGAAAACTCTGTCTGGGAAAAAAAAAAACAAAAAAAAAAACAAAAAAAAAAAAAAGGAGGAGGTGGATCTGTCCTCTGATATTTCCAACTTTTTTTTTTAACTTCTTATTCTTTAATCATGATAGTATCATTTTACTTAAAACTATACATTTTAAAAACTCCTAGCAAATATTTAATAGACCTTCACATCAAAAGTAGTATGACTGAATAGAGGAGAGTGGTGACCCTGCATCACTGTTACTGCTCCATAAGGCACAGCTGTCCAATAGATAGATCCAATCATTCTTCCTGCTGCAGCAAAAGGGTAAGCTTTTGAGATCAGTCTATCTGCAAGATCCAAGACATAAAGGCCTGAGGACACGCCACTCTAGCTGTACTGTTCCCTCTTTGCTTTTCGACCACCCAGCGTTGTAGACAAGCTTGGTGAACCCACTTAGTTGATCCTCTGCATCTGCATGGTCTCACCCATTCAGCTGTTCTATTATCTTCATTGGTGGCAAAAACATACCCTGAAACTTCTATCCAGCATCTGTTGAAGGGCTTGGTTCAGCATCTTCCGCGGAGCCCACGAGCTCAGCTCTCGTCCACAGCCTCGCTCAGGGCCAGGCCTGGGGACAACAGTGCTGAGAGGCAGTGGAGTAGGCCTCAATCCTGTGGCACTAGTTCAATTGGTAGAGCATGAGACTCTTAATCTCAGGGTCTTGGGTTTGACTGTCACATTGGGCACCATTTGTAGTAGGAGGTTTCTGGCCTGGACTTTCGGTCCTAGCCTCAATATTTAGGCCCACAGACCCACAGACCCACAGAGACACACAGATGCTTACAATAGTTTTAGGCTGATCGGCCTAAGGCCCAGGCATATCACTTCCTAACTCTTTACCCTTAATCTAACCCATGACTCTTATCCTGTTCAGCCATGGGGCTGGGTACCTTTTCTCAGAGCAGCATAGTTGTCCTCTGCCTCTTCTGGCTTCTTTCTGGCCTTCTGCTCTGTGCTTCCTGTTCCCAGAATTTTCTTAGTCTGGTAGCCCCACCCACACTTCCTGTCTGCCTTTGGCCAATCAGCGCTTTTTGTTAAACTCATAGGCGGGACAATTATTTACAATGGAACATCATAAATCCACTACATAAACTAGACAGTAGATGGCTGGGCTCCACATTTTTTTGTATCTCCCAAAAAAGCCTCTAGATCTGCAAGCACAATTCCTGGGGTGTGGGAGGGGGTGTCCATTCCTCTTGTTGGATGGTAGAGCTGGAGCTAGCTAGCATCTTGTTGCTAAGAGTGCTTACCATCCCTAGGGTAGTGTCACTTTTAGGAGCTCCAGACACCGGAATACATAACTGCACACCCATCAGTGTGTTTGCCCACATATGTACCGCATGTCACCATCTTGGTCTAGATTAAGCTCATGGAAGGATGTCTACAAGAAGGCTGGTCTATCGGCACATGTCCTATAAGACCCTCAAGGTCATCCTGAGAAATGGCTCTATCCTCTCAAAGTTCACTTACAGAAGGAAGCAACTGCATGGTTTTAGGTTATCCCATTACTCTAAGGTGGCTCAGGTGGGATTATGGTCCACTACAGGAATAACCCTGGGCTGGTAGGGCAATTGAACAATGAGAACCACTTCCCAAGCCAGGCATTCTGATTTTGTTCTTCCTCTAACTGTAGAAAAAGCTCAGGCGACTTCTGTGACTCTCCGTGATTGAGTCCTTTTGCTTTTCCCTGTTCTCTGATTGCCTCAGATCATCTTTTTGAATGTTCCAGGATGTTTTATTGTGCTACTCATGCATGGCAGAACCTCATAGCAGGCTCACTGTGGCTTCCAGGACTTTAGGATGGACTTGAGGTGAAAACCCAAACGACGTGACCCAGACAGGCATAGAAGCAGCAAATATGTCCCAACTGGGCCAATCAACCAAAACCAGCACTAACCAGTTGTCTAGAGACAACACTACACATCTCCTTCCCTACCCGAGCCTACCTCGACTACAAGTCCCTGTGTATAGCCAAGTCCTCTTTGACATACTGTCCTTGACCTACACAAAACCACACTGTGTTTTAAGGATCCTGAGTTATGTTATGACCCAGCTCCCCTTTTTTTTTGCCTCTGTTGCAAAGATTTCTAAGCTCCCAAGGACCATAAACTGTTTTATTTCAAGTGCTCAGACCTCTCTGCTGTGTCTACACAGAAGATGCAACTAACAAACACTTTTAATGATAACAGAATTATCCTTGGTGCACAAAGAATCATTTCTAGTCCACAGACTCCAGTGCTGAGTGACATCTAGGGACCTCGCATAGCCAGACCCAGCCAGGGTACCCACCTCAGCACAGCCCAAGCTTCCTCTTTGTCATACATAGTGGAGATGCTCTAACTTATACAGGGTTTAAATATTAATTTGCTTTTCTGTATATTCTAATTTCAGTACACCAATAAAAACTTGATGATTGGTGATTGTTATCATGTAATTTAAATATAGCATGTATTTACTTGATAATACCAGTCAATTTTCTCAGTTGTATATGTAATAAACACACTCCCAACCCATAATTCTCTATGATATTTATCTGAGTGATATAAACATTCCTTTGAATAATAATGCTTTGTGTAACCTCTTATGACAGTTTGTCTATTAAAGAGGAAATTAAATACACAAATGTATGGGAGACATCACTGCAGGCAATAATGAACTTAGTAAATTTATGAAGGAAAATGGAATAGGCTCACTGGAAGCCTAACCTTCCCCTCTGTTCCTCATGACTCAGCACTTAGCAGGGACACACAGGAGGCTCTCTTAGACCTCCTGCTTCAGATCTGTGGGTAAGGGGCCACAGTAAGGACATCCACCTGCTTAGTGAGGGCCTCTGATTTCTCCAAGCTTTTGGCTATTGACCTAGAACATCCCAGGGCAAATCACTAGTTCACAGTCTAGGCTCTAACGTGGAACCAAACTGGCAGGAATCCAAGATTTCTATTGTTCTGAACCATATGAACCTCTCTTCCAAGTGTCAATCATTCACCCCTACCAAAGCCATTGAACAGAGATTACTGCTGTAGATCCAGATGTGGGTTTAGGCTGCTCTTATGTTATCATTAATGTTGACATCCAAACTTTGAAAAACTTAACAAAATGACAACAAAATTTAAACCAGGCATGGAAACCCACACCTGTATCCCCCGCTTTCTTGGGAAGCTGAGCCAGGGGGATTTCTACAAGTTCTAGGACTGAGCTACAGGGCAAGACTTGGTCTCAAAATGGAATATTTTTTGTGTGGCTTATTTTATTTTAGATATATGAGGTTTGCTTTTGTTTCGTTTGCCAGCATATATGTGTGTACCACATGCAATCAGTACCCACAGAGTTAGAGGGCACCATATCTATTTGAAGCTTGTTACAAGATGGTTTTGAGTTGCTGTGTGGGTGCTAGGAATTGAACCTGGGTCCTCTGGAAAAGCAGCCAGTGCTCTTAGCTGCTGAGCCATCTCTCTCAGCCCTCAAAAAGCATATTTTAAGGGGGAATTGAGGAATGCAACTGTTAAGTGGCAATAACTCTATGAGTTATTTGTAACATGCTACTGATGATAACTTGTGTTCATTTTTTTCCTTTACCATATAATTATTTCTAGCAGTGAATCTGTATAATATTGCCATTTAACCAAAGTCCAGTAGGTGTGTTCATAATGACTTAGCTCTTAAAAAGAAGTAGGAAAACCTTAAGTTAGAGAGAATGTCTCTTCAAAATAGTATTTGCTGTCTTTCTTTCAATCATAAAAGCTTGAGGCTGATAAGATAGCTTGGCAAGAAACAGCATTTGCTGTAAAGCCTGACAAGAGCTCAAGCCCCAAGACCCACGACCCACATGGTGTAAAAGGAGAATCGGCTTCCCGAAGGTTGTCCTCTGACCCCTGACTTGTGCTCTTACACACAATACATAATAAATAAGATGCAATTTTGAAAATCAACACAGTTGAACCGGAGTAGAAAATGTCCGACCCCAACAAAATCGCAAGTGCCTCTCCTCTCGAATCAGAGAGCAGCAAAAGCGAAGGAGACACCTCACGGCTGAGGGCTAGCCCGGCACATGCTTACGTCAGCAGTGTGTTCAGTTGAAAGCATGTGAAGACTGTACAGATTACAGCTATGAAAGAAGGGTCATCATTTTAAAAGCCCTCCTGGTAATTCCTTTAAAATCAGCAGTCAGAAGACCATTAGTGTAATTACTAGTCCCTGAGGATTGGCTGGGAAAGCACCCTGAGTCCTCTCTTGCCAGAGCCAGGGGCTTCACTGTTTCTGGCTCCACCTTGCTGAGCCATGAGCTGGCTAGGAATATGAGAGGTGGAGTCAGATGAACCTTCCCACAAGTGAAGTCCTCCTCACTGCCCTGGCCAGTGGCATCGTCAGAGAACGGTTCTGTCAGTGGTCTCTGCAGGCCCAGGTCCATCTGCCTCAAGGCCTACATTTCCCAACCCTACACCTCCAGTTTCCCAGCTTCCCAGACATGGCTTGAATGTGAACTGTCTCTCACAGGCTCTGAAGCTGGAGGTGCTGTTTGGAGAGGCTGTGGAACTGTTAGGAGATGAGGTCTAGCTGCAGGAAGTGGGTCACAGGGGGCAGTACTTTGGAGCTATCCCTGCTTCTGGGCCCTTCCTGTAATCCTTTCCCTGCTTCCTGACTGCTGTCGGGTGAGGTGAAGACCCTCCTTGGCCACGTGCTCCCACCAAACAACCACGGACTGAACACTCCAAAACTGTTGACATAGTTAGGGTGACTGTTGCTGTAATTAAATGGGGTGACCAAAGCAACTAGGGAGATCAGAGTTTATCTGGCTTACACTTCCATATCACTGTTCATCATTGAAGGAAGCCAGGGACTTGGAGGCAGGAGTTGATGTTCTGGGTCATGAAGGGGTGCTGCTTACTGCTTGTTCCTCACAGCTTGCTCAGCTTGCTTTCCTAAAGAACCCAGGACCACCAGCCCCGGGATGGCATCACCCACAACAAGCTGGGCCCTCAATCAATCACTAATTAAGAAAATGCCCTACAGGCTTACTGATAGCCTGATCTTATGGAGGCATTTTTTTAATTGAGGCTCCCTCCTCTCAGATACTCTGGCTTGTGTCAGGTTGACATAAAACTTGCCATCACAACCCAGAACCAAACAAATTTCTCCTCCCTTACGGCAGGATTACCATAGCAGTAAGAAAGCCAATTTGCCAGCTACCATCGGTTCATGCGCCGGGACATGACTCTCTTCTAACACCTAAGGAAGTCAAAGAGCTCTAGCTTGTTTATTGGTGATTTTTCTTCTTTTGTTCAATAGCCACAGACTGCTGATAGTAATTAAGGTCCCAAGTGTGATCACACAGGGGCTCAAAAGACAGAGCAAATCACCCTCACAGAAACATGAGCCGTCTCCTCCTCTGGGGGTGACTTCTCTCTTTCCTTGCTTCCTTTCCTCTTGCTCTCAAAGCCAAGATTTCATCGTCCCCCCTGCCAGTCAAGGCTGGAACCATCACTGTCCGAATGTCTTCAGCCCTCCCGCCTCCTAAAGTGTGAGCTGCCTCAAGCTCATTGCCTTCCCCAGTGACCGGCTCCCTCAGAACTCCCAGGTTTATGCAGTTAGTTTAACCCCTCCCCAAAATTTCATTAACTCTTCCTGGGAGACAGCATCACAGCCCTGAGATTCTGTTTCCTCTCTTACATGGAACCAGTTACATTCTTCTTTGCTTTCCTGTGCTAACCCCACAATTTTATTCATGGTGGGTGGAGGCCATCATGTCTGATCTCTGAGTCGTGGCTGTCACTTCAGCAGAACTCTGGGAAGCAGGTAGTGAGTGAGACAGATATGATGTCACACTTTAATGAAAGACATTCCCAGAACCAATGTTTACAAGGGCAATGGGGACAAATGCACCCCAGGGCCGGTAGCCTACCCGGTCTCACCTGATGCCCCATCTATTGACCTGTATTCAGACAGGTCAGCAAACATTACTCTCCTCCCCATGGCCAACATTTGACAGAAGTTCCCTCAGGCTCAGAGCCTGTAAAGAAGCTAGAAGAAATAAGTGAGGTTTTAAAATTAATAAAAATAAATAAATTAACACTAGTATTTCTAGCCTGACAGAAAGGCTGCTTTTCCCCAATTATGCCAAGTCCATGTGTGAAGCACAGTGGTACAAGGTAAGTGTCTTCCATTTCCTTGTATTTCACGCTAGATTTGCCTGAGAGACGAGTGTACTTAAGCAAACAGCACAGGCAGTTTTAATAGGACAGGTGCTTTGAATGCATACGGAAGGTCATTCCTATTATTTCAATTAACAACATCAGCTACAAAAACACACAAGGATGAATTAATTTAAAGCCTCCATCTAGTGCTCTACTGTGAGGACATCTTTGGGTCTCTCGGTTGTCCTGGCAACTCCAGCATCCCAGCAGTGGAAGCCAGTATCCGTGGCTCCCTTCTCAGTGCACACAGTTCAGACAGTACATTAGCAGGGAATATGATGTCCATGTAAATGTTGAAATATTTTTGTTGCCATAGAGATAAGAAGAATGGCAAAAAAAAAAAAAAAAAATACAGGAGTACTTGACATACTCCAAGGCAGACTTTTAATTAAAAACATCCTAGACAACAATACCAAGATGGCTGAACTCACCAGGGGCTTTTGTGCACACTCACCATGGGCAGGAGCCCCCACCCAACACCGCAGGCCCAGGCAGGGACTTCTGGCTGAACAGCCAATGGGGAAGCCTAGAGAGGTGTAGTGGCTATGATCATTATCTTTTTATTGAGAACAGAAAAAAAAAAAAGAGAGAGGATAAAAAAAATGGAAAACAATTTGCCAACTCAGCTATGAATGTTCTCAGAAACTGAACCAACTAAGCCCGTGGCCATTTTAGGTGACATGGCAGTCATGAAATCAGGCTTGGTCAGAACAGTCTTGATATGGGGTGGCCTGATGTCCTACAGGGCACTCCCCTGTGTGCAGCATGTGGGCATGTGGAGACCGACAGAGCTAGATGGGTGGACTCTGCAGCGGTCGAGGGAGGCAAAGCCACATAGTCCGTTCTCAGAGTCCAGGGAGTTCTGAAATGCTGTTCTCACATGAAGCAGGAGAAAGTTCACTCCAAAGTTAACACCTCATCCTCACTAAAAGAGGGCTCTGGCTCTAACACATCCTGAAAAGGTCACACAGAAGCCCAAAGCAATGGTGTCACCATCCCCATGGTTGCAAGGCCAGAAGACCTGTGTCTGTAGCCTTGGTCACTCTGCTTAGCACTGACCCTGCTTCGCTACCCTTGACTTGCTCTGTTTACATCTTCTCTTCCCTGCAGAGGCTGAAGAATAATCCATATTATTTGGGTTTCTCTCCTACCCTGTTTAATAACCTCATCATAGAGATTTGTCTCCGTTAGCCCTCACCAACTGCCCTGCTGCTCTGAGAACTTCCCTGGATGCTGGACTTCCTTCCTGTGGCCTGGCTTTGCCTACCTACTTGTGCCGCTATGGCCCTAGTCCATCCTCTATCGACTCCTGACCTTCCCTTTTTCCTCACACACAGAGCCTGGGACTGTAATAAGCCATCTCTAAGGCCAGAAATCATGGCAATGCCTCTTCCCTGTCAAATCCCTGTGTCATGATGGAGCTAAGGCTTAAGTGGTGGCAAACAGGGTCTTGGCTCCTTTTCTCTAGCACACTTTCCCTCCTGTCCAGATTGCCAGCACTGTGCTGACATAGGTCTTCTTCAAATCCTTTGACTCAGCCCTAAGTAAAAAACCCTTTTTTTAGCTGAAGTGAACTGGTTTCCTCAACTTGCAACATATGAATTCTAACAGATGTGGACATCAGCACCACAAGAGAATGCTGATGGAGGTGAAGTGAATACAGGGTTAGAACGGGCTTCCCATAATCCATGTCACAAGCCTTACCTCACAGAGCTCCTCCAGGCTGAGGGTGCTGTGGGAATATGTGCTGATGAAAGGGTCAGAACTATATCCCCTCCTTCACAGGATGTCACCAGAGGCCAAATAGAAATAAGTCTATCCAACACCAGTTAGAAGGCTTATTAAGGCTGCAGGAGACATTGGCTGCATCTGGGACAGCCATGTCCCTCAAAGGTGTATGTTGTCTTGCTTTCATCACTCTGCACCCATCCTTTCTTCAGTCTCTGTCCTGGAGCAGGTCAGCAGCCATTCCCAGCAACCTTGGTTGCATCTATTTCCATGCTTGGAAGACCCAGCCTCATGGTGCTGCTTGCATACATATCCCCTCTGGGATATAATGTGTACTATGCTCCAGCCACCCCAGGAATGCCAGATGCAGGGTTTAAGGCTATCCTGGCACCAACACTGGCTGTCAATGCTGCTCACAGTCCAAGTGTTATGAGTAATAATGGACCAAGACTAAGTGAGGAGACAGCTCAATGTGTGGTGGCTAGGGCTGGCTGCTGTCCAGATGGGCAGAGTAGAGCAGGGAACAACATTGGCTTCCTATGTGTGCTAGGGCTCTACTCTGCCCCCTCATCATTCAGGATGTAATTGGATGATGATAGCAGAAGAGCAGGCTCAAGTGTGTGGTCAACGAGGTGAGTAGTTCTGGAGATGTCTGTTCTACACAAGAGGTAAGTGAGGGCTCCTCACCTCCCCATGGGGCACAGGCTCTGCCAAGTCCTCTGGCCAGAAAGAGAGCTCAGCATCCCTGGGGGAATATTGTGCAGTTGAAGGCATGCCAAGCTGAGTGTGAGCCTTTCGGGAGTAGCTCATCTATTCCCTAGCATGTGAAGTCAAGTAGAACCAGCTCTCCTAGGATGCTGCCCTCCTACCAGCCAAAATGAAGACTAGTCATCAATGAGAAGACCAAGCAGCAGTCAGGGCACCTTGGAGTAGCCAACGACTCAAAGGCTGGGAACAGATCTGGGGAAAGATCAAAGGGAAATTCAGAGATTCAGAGCAGTGTGAGATATCCAGAGGCATCTGGAGCCTTGCTGAAGCAAAGCCTAGAACGAGGAAAGTAGATAAGAAGATGGTGCTTGGCTTCCCACACATCAAGACTCTCAAAAAAGGAAGACAGTGTGATGATACATATTTAATAAAATTAATCTAGAACATTAGAGGTCCAAAATTAGTCAGGACAGGGTCCAAATTGATCCAATTTCTTCTAGCTTAGTGACACATCTTTTTCTTGTCCTTCATCAATTCCCATCAGTCACTGCTGGCTAGGGTCATTGCCCAGATCACAGTGTAGTCTTGAGAATTAGTGTGCAAAAAATGTAGAACGTGGTGTTTACTGAGTAAATATTAATGAGGAAAGTGGGGCCCTGTATCAGGCAGAATTCTCCAAAACGCCAGAAAAACTTGTGAGAATGTAGGTATGTTTATGTGTTCTTTTTTCTATTTATCTATAAGATATAGAGGTTAGTAATGTTATATATATATATATATATATATATATGTATATATATATATATATATATATATATATATATATATATATATATATATCTGTATGGATCTATCCACCAAGGTTGCTATACTCTAGAGAAGTGGGTCCTATGTTGGTGGGGTTATACATTTGAATTCAGGCTGGAGAACCAGAAACAGTTCTTGCTGTAAGTCAAATCTAAGCAGCAGAACTGCTTCTTCCCAAAGGTAAGCCAGCTTTTTCTCTTAGAGCCTTCAAGAGGTTGGACACATCACAAAGAGCCACGTGCTTTAGTACACTTCAGTCATTCTCTCTTAACCTCATCTACAAATGCCTTCATAGAAACTTCTAGAGCTGAGTATCTGGCAGCATATCTGGCCAAACAGCCACCCCCAGACTACTCCCCCTAGCCCTGCTTCCTGACCTCACAGTGACACTCCCAGCTGTAGCCTTGAGAACCTTATGTGGAGTCAGGTGGATCAAAGAACATCTCCTATACTGGCCCTCTGCTTCTGCTGCATCAAGAGCTTGGTCCATGAGAGCATGTCCTGTACGAGGGGGTGGAAGATCAGAAACTGTTAGAGAATTTGATCAAAGCTTTGAGCTTGCTTCCCCCAATATTATGTGTGCACAAAGTTGAGGAAGAGATTCAGAGTTCACTATCCTGACCTTCTGAGAGTGTCTGATAGGCATCTGAGAACCTGACACTGAAAAGCATCAGGCCAACCAAGTGGTGGTGGTGCGCACCTTTAATCTCAGCACTTGCGAGGCAGAAGCAAGTAGAACCTTGTGAGTTCAAGGCCAGCCTGGCCTATAGAGTGAGATCCAAGACAGCCAGAGCTATTTACACCACAGTAAAACCCTATCTCAAAGAGAGAGAGAGAGAGAGAGAGAGAGAGAGAGAGAGAGAGAGAGAGAGAGAAGAAGGAAAGGCAAGGAAAGCGTCATGCTGTCTCAGGTTCAGGGAAACCTTAAAGGAAGGCTATCACTATGATCCGGACACACAGTCACACTGGAAGCACTGGACAGGTACTTCTTGTACATGCCACATGCCACTTTGGTTCCTTCATAAGCATCCTGTCACTAGGTCTACCACCAAGGTAGCCAGAAGCAAGGCTCGCCTAGGCTATAACACCTGTGTGTTTCAGTGTGACCCAGCCTGCCCATGTCCTTCAAAAGCCAACTGTTCCTCTGTCTTCTGCCTCAGTTGCTGAGCTACAGCGAGTCCCTGGCTCTACAGAGTGAACATGGCCCCACACTGGCCAATACTTGACATGTTTCTATTGTGGTTTATACCTGATAAGCAGCTCTGCAATGACATAGAACAGCTTAACATGGGCTTTTTCTACCAATAAGTGGCTGGTGCCTAGACTCCTCTCCCTGGGGTCCCTAGTCCCCAGAGGCAGCTCCTGCATACTGAGGGTACCTACTGGCTGAACCACAGTGCCAAGTATCTACCAGCTTCTCTGTGAGCTTCTCCTTCTGATAGACATGTGCCACATACCCAGGGGACTGCAGACCAAGCCCCTTGGAATTCTTTAAGTTATCAAAGGGGTGTGGGGATGCTAGGGTGAAAGGACATTCATGGAGAGGGTGGGGCAAAAACCTTCCCAAGAGCAAGAGCCTCTAGGCATGGACCGGGAATATAGAAAAGTGGATGTTATGGAACTAAGCCCCAAATTCAATCCCCAACACTCACAAAAGGGCTGGGTGTGGTGGTCTGCATCTGTAATCCCAACACTTGAGGAAGGTGGTGGGAAAAAGTAACTCCAGAGCTCATTGGCCAGTCAATCTGGCCACAATGGCAAGCTCCGGGTGCAGTTAAAAACATGTCTCAAAAATTAGGGTGGGACAGGTGAGATGTGTCAGCAGGTAGAGGCATGCCACATAGTCTGGTGACCTGAGTTTGAGTCCCAGAACCTTATAAATGTGGTAGAGAACCAACTTCAGAGTTGTCCCTTGACCTCCACACACATACTATGGCATATACACTCTTCCAACTCCAAACACATGCATCGTGCACACATGTACACACTATTATTATTGTTGTTGTCATTATTATTTATATAATGGGGTAGAAAACAATAAAAGAAGACATCCAATATATTTGAACTCTGCAGGTTCCTACACACAGAGAGGTATAATCACATACACATCCACACATGCATACAGCACACACACACAGGATGATTTTAAATGGGCCTTCTTAGAGTGTGGTTCATTTGCCGCCTCAAACAGAAAAAAACTGTGGTCCAAGATGGGATCTGCAGCCAATGAGAGTGTTTGCTGAAATTCTACACTCATGGAAAGTTGAGCCATAATATGACTAATGACAAGCAGGACAAAAGCCTAGCTGGAAATGACAGTAGGTGTCACCGACAGTGGCCCCCAGGCCCATATGACTATCCCACACAGCTCTGAACACCGCTGTTCCTCCTGTGAATCCTTAAGATAATTCCTCAAGTGTGCGGGTTGTCATTACCCCAGTGCTAAAAATAAGAATCTGGGAAAGGAGAAAGTTTGTCTTGGGTCCTTTGACTAGGAACATTGGTGTTGAGTGAATGCCAGCCCTGCAGGAGCCAGATTTAATCATAATGATAGCAAGCTCCCACACGCCTTGGAGTTGAGTTCCATGTACTGGCCATGGAGCAGAGTAGGAGAGGGTTACCATTTTGGTGTCACGACCTTAAGAGCAGTGACTCATTCTCCAAGGAACAGAACACCAGGAGTCTTTTCAACACCAAAGCACTGATTCATGTGGAGCCTTGCCAAGAAAGTCATGGTTGCAGAGGAGTACAGCTTCATGCTGCTGTATAGCTGGAAGCTGAGAAGTGAGGGTGAGTGTGGGGGCGGGCTTGGATTGCAGACAGGAACAAATGCACCGTAACTCGGGGACATGCCATGTTTGGCACTCTTCTGGACATTTTTTTTTTAAATCAATGGTTTAATTAGACCTGAGTGACACTTTTAGCTGTGTGAAATGAGGTGGCCTTGGAGCTAATATACTTTGAGATGTTTCACAATTTTTCCCAAAGTCAAACAGCTCTAAATGTTTCCCAGAACAAAAAAGGACTTTGAGATTCCAAGGCCTGAGAGCTTATACTGCGTTGGAGGGTCTGTATCCATGGTTTTATGGGGGAGCTGTGTTTACTCTCTGTTGAAGGCTTTTGGCATCATGTGTCACCATGAGAAGGCTGAAGGCCACGTGCTTCACATTCACACTCGGTGGGAGCAGGAACCACATGAAGAAATTCAGCAACCACCATGGCCAAGGAGAAGAAGAGATGTGTGAGCTGTTAAGAGGAACAGGGGGTGACAAGAACCTTGTACATGACCCAGGGATGGGTCAGCAAGTGGATACCAGCACAATCTGAAGCATCACATGACTTGTCACCATTTGCTATGTGACAATGGTCAATTTTCTAGGCTCTCTGTGAGACATGATCAGAAAATGAATGCCTGAGCCACCTGCCACCTCCAGCAAGAGATGTAGTACATAGTCACATCACACATCCAAGGTTACTGGAGGCCAGACCATTGCTAGAGCCCAGGCAAATTGGTACTCTCAGGAGTCACACAGAAGTTTGAGGTGTGACTCAAAGAAATATATGGGATAGGACACAGTCACTTGCTCAGTTTTCTAATGGCTGAGACATCTCATCTCAGGGAGAACAGGGGTGGGAGAGAAGAGACATTTGAGTATTTGACCTGAGAAAGAGACAGAGGTGATCACCCCAAACCACACACAACAGGGACACACGCCAGATACCACAAACACCCACTCACATGTTTACCTACCTGCCTCACATATGCATCCATAATGCATGTATGTACACACACACACACACACACACACAGTTTTAGCCACATAGGTGAGGTGATCTATTGTGTATCAAATGAAGATTGAAGATTGGAGGACAGAGCCAGCCACAGAGTTAGCATTAGAGACCAGGCAGTGGAGGCTCACACCTTTAATCCCGGCACTAGGGAGGTGAAAAAGGAAGTGATATGGCTGCAGAGAAAGGAATATAAGGCAGGAGGAGACAGGAGGTCAGCGTTTGTGCTTCCCCTCGCTTCCCTATTCAGTCAGAATCTATGGAGACAGGATCTACCCTTTTCAGCTGAGGAGTTGGCTAGGTGAGAAGTGGCTGTGGCTTGTTCCCTGTCTCTCTGATCTTTTAGCATTTGCCCCAATATCTGGCTCTGGGTTCTTATTATAAGATCAATTAGGATTTGTGCAATATTTATCCACATAAGCACACAAACCAACACTAGCCCACATAGATACATACATACATTTACTTGCACAGGTACATACACAATTAGCCACATAGGTACACACACACACACGAGAGAGAGAGAGAGAGAGAGAGAGAGAGAGAGAGAGAGAGAGAGAGAGAGAGAGAGAGAGAGAGAGAGAGAGAGAGAGATGCTTATTCTCACAGTCATATAAACACAATATACACAAGTACACACACACATCAGATTAGGCAGTGGTATTGGCTAGCTAATCTCCATGGAATCTGTGTGCCTTGACTCTCTATGGCACCTGCCCTTCTCTGTGCAAGTCAGCTCTGTAGAATTCTGGTAGCTACTCCCTGACTCCCCAGTCCTCATGGGGAGCCAACACTATCCCATTAAACCTCATGTGAGAACTTTCTCTATGACATTAGATTTCATAGCTGCAGTGACAATGTGCCTCCTGTTTGCTCTTCCTAAGAGTAGTTCTCCAGGCTGAATCTGTCCGTATCAGGAGTTACCCTACCAGGCTGGATGCCTGAGGATCCAGGGTGTGTGTGATCTCACTGAGCAAGGTCATCATACTGTAAAAGAAACGGAAGCTAATGGAAACACACTGCGACAGCACTGACTGAGAAAAAAAGACTTCAAGGCGACAGTGTGATGGCCAATCTTTCTTGACAACTCACTGGATTTAGAAACATTTAGAAGATATACGTCTGGGCTTATCTTTGAGAGTGTGTCCAGAGGCATTTATTCAAAGGGATAAGACCCACTCTGAACCCAAGTGACATCACTGGCTAGGGTCCTGGACCAAATGAAAAAAGGAAAATGAGAAAGTAGGCTGATTGCCAGCATCCATCTCTTGCTCATTCCTGGCCACAGGTGGAATGTGACCAGATGCCTCGCCCCTCAGCTGCCTCCCTCACTTGTTATGGCAGGCTGCACCCTTAAACCATGAATCAAAATATATCCACTTTATCTTAAACTGTGTCTGCTCGGCTATTTGAGCACAGCCAAAGGAAAGTAATAAAATGGGCTGTATGAGCAGAAATGATCTTTGTCCCAAAGGCAGTAAAAACCAGAGGGAAGTATAGATGTTCTCAGAGAGCCCAGCAAAGGCAAGAGCTCCTGTAGAGAATGCATGGGGCTGGACAGCAGACTGTGACAGAGCCCATGGTGGCCCAGATGAGTTCGGTATTAGCTAAGACAATATTCCCAGAGAAATTTTAAGGAATTTTACAAGTTAACTATTAAAATTCATCTAGAAGAGAAAATGTAAGGAAAAACAATTTTAAATAAAAACTATGAGCATGAGATACCAAAGAACACTTGATAAATAGCGGTCATCCAAACACAATAGAATGGGAAAATGGAATAAGAGAGGGGTGTATGTGTGTGTGTCCAGAGACAGAGGAGTACAACATAGAACATGGTGCCTACAATAAATGTAGCATTTCTACTAGAGAAATGGCAACTCAAAAGTGGTTTGTGCCGATTCACCTAGAGAAGGAGAATGTCCACTGTCACATATACTGCAAAGGAGATAAACTCAGAAAACCACTGATGGACTAGCAGTAATGACTAGAAAACATGTAGACAATCATCTCGGAATGTAGCATGAAAGAGGGCTTTTTAATTTTGATAATATGTCTAAGGGTGACAGGTTCAGGATATACAGCCCTGAGCATGGCCATTGGCATTCAAGGGCACAGCAGAAGCAGGTCCGAAGACGACCACTCCGGAGGTTCACAGCCTGAGCCCAGAGGAATGGACCATCATCTGCCTTGCATCTCTGGGGACAAAAAGAAGAGCCTGTTCCCAGTTGTCATCAAGCCCCCAACGCCCACAATTTTGCTTTATTACTTCTGGTTAATGTGGCATATTGGCCTTTCCTACAAGTGTTCAATCATCAATCTAAAACTGCTCCAGGTTCCCCATGTCTCCAAGTCTTCGTTCCTAAAGTTTCCTGTGATGTGTGAAGCTCAAGGTAGATGAATGTGCATGCTCCTCTCTTGCTAATTCATCTTTTGTTATAGGTGCTTCAGCTGTGAACCTAGTGATGCATGAGGAAAATGAATTTCCCCTCCCTTGTGCCTGCCATTCACTTCGATGTAAAGATGCCAAACACAAAACTAAATGGCAAATGGAAGAGCAGAGAAAGACCTTCACATGTGGACCTGGAAATGTTCTCTCACCCACAGGTACAGAAGGTAGAGAAGTACTGAAGGCTATACAGTCCATTCCAAAGATGAGAAAAAATTCTAAGTAGAAAATTAAAACAAAAGGCAAAACTAGTCTGGCATAAAAGCAAAAATCCATTCACTATCACTAAATGTCTATGAAAGCCCTCAATAACAGACATCCAGAGCACTGGCGTCTCTGTGATGAAAGGGAAGCGTTCTGGAGATACAAGCTCCATGATTAAACAGACACTGACAAATATGTACACTCTCTGAGCACAGACCCCAGGAGCTCTGAGTATCCCAGTGCCAACCTAACTACTATCCTACCCTGAAAAGAGCTGCAGCTGTTGCAGGTGACCCAGTCACCATCAGCAAAGTCATGATGGTCATAGCCACGTGCCTCACCCTCCACCTAACGCCACCTTGCTCTCATCATTAACACCAAGTCTGGTACCATGTGCAGCTGCATAGGCAGCTGTGGTCCAGGGAGTCTCTCTCCAGCGGTACGATTATCATAAGGAAGGTTAGAGACACAGTAAGATGGTCAAGGTGAGAAACGGACAGCGTGTTATCAACAGTAATGACACCAAGGTAGGACACTGAGGCAGAGTATTAGGGTTGAAGACAATGGCTCTACAGTGCCCTCCTCACCAAAGACAACATAAAGAGGTGACAAGGAAAGGCCAAGGGACATGAAGGCAATGAGACCTATGTCAGCGGCCACTCCAGTACTGACACTGTCACAAGTTCAGTAACTGACACTGACTCCAGCATCCCCAAACCACAGGATGGCAGAGAAAAAGCAGCAGGATTTGTCTACTCCTAAGGCTGAGCAGGTCAGGATTGAGTAAATGGCAGCTCCCAGTCAGGCCAGTCAGCCAACAAACAGACAGAAGAGTAAAAACCTCAAGCAATAAAAAATGAACAAAGGATTTGGCCTCAAGACTTGTTTCCTTTTTCCCCATCGATCAGATATACTAGAACCACCTGTGTTACCTACACAATGTGGGACCTTATTATTTTACCTAAAATGCCTCTTGAGTAATGACAAATGGTATTGTTTGCTTGTTTAAACCTTTTTAAAATATACATTTAAATTGTTTTATATTTAGTGAATTTGAGATTTTTAAAATTTGTAATAAAAACTTACAATTTGAATTTTTAAAAAAATCAATATACTTCAAGTACCTATTAATAAAGTCAATAATAATAATAAAATTTATACATGCACTGTGCCATGGTACATACATCCCACAAGTTCTCTGTGAATTACCAGACTATTCTAACATTAACTATATTTGTGCATGAGTGTAAGTGTGCACACACACTCCCCTCACCATATGCAGCACACATATTCACACACACTTGCACACATGTGCCCACATACACATGCTCACACACATAAGCACACATATACATTTACACATATGCACCACACACATACATTTATACACACATACACACACACACACACACACACACACACATGTAAAAACATCTGAAATTTTCTCTCTGGTCAGGGCACACTGCAGGATGAAGAGTTATTATTCATATTATTGATGTTTTGCCAAATATTATTGAAATATTAGACAAAATGTGATCAAAGCTCAAATCCAAATGACCCTTGTCCAGGATAGTCAGGACTCAGTCAGTCTGCTCATCTGCTCAGTTTTTAAGCCCTTGATTTAGCTCATATGCAGGTTTCAAGTTCCTGCCTGCTGATAGCACTCACCATGCTCCCAGGTGTCCTCCTTGCTGGCCCCTCCCATGATCCCTGCAGATACAGGTGGTGAGCTAGGGTGGGCAGCTTTTGACTGGCAAAGCCTTCCCCTGGGGGGCAGGATGAGTGCTGGAACTCAGGGCAGAGAACCCTTTGAAACTAAAGGAAAAAGTGTGTTTCCCCTTCCTCTCAGCAGATGAGCCCCTTCCTCACTTCCTGGCCTGTGACTGTAGTGGGACTATGTTCTGGTACATTGTGAATATCTGCCCCTCCCACTGGTTAAATAAAAGTCCTATTGGCCAGAAGGCAGACAGGAAGCATGGGCGGGGCTACCAGACTAAGAAAACTCTGGGAACAGGAAGAGCAAGGCAGAGACACCAGCTGAGACGCCAGCAGACACAGAGGAAAGAGACAGCCATGCTGTTCTGCGAAAAGGTACTAAACCACATGGCTAAACAGATTAATGGAAATAGGTTGGGTTAAGATGAAAGAGCTAGCTAGCAATGTGCCTGAGCCATAGGTCAATCAGCAAGAAATTAATAGACGTCTTTGTGTGATTATTTGGGCAAAGCGGCAGCGGGACTGCGAGTGGGTCCAAATTTCGGAGCTAGGCTGAGAAGGCTGGGTCAGAAACTCAAACTACATGTGTCAGCTCCCTCCCTGGAGGGAGCTATGACTGTTTCATTTCTGTGATGTCTTACACAGAGTTGGAATCAGTCTTGTCACTTCTGCCCATCTCTCAAGAAGTCAAAAAGACAGGGACTAACTGATGCCTGATACCCTAGCCCAGAGCACACAGATACACTTAAGGTTTCCAGTGAGCAAGCTGGCCACACTGTCATCTGCTCTACTCCATCTGAAGCTCTGAGCATTCTTTCCCTTAGTTCCCTCACAGTGTGCTTCATCTCCCTATGGTGATATATTTTATATTTAATGAAATCAGTCTGAATATTAGAGGAAAAATACTACATCCCCCTGCAGATCCTGCTAGCCTTTCACTGTCCAGCACCTCTCAGGCTCCCTGCATAGCTTCAGTGGGTGAAGGTGTTCTTACTGGCTCCAAACTGTGGTCCCTTGATGAACTAGCTAAAAACTGGAGACATTAGAGGTCCCACATTACTCAATGAAGACATTTTCTCAGGAGCCAACACACAGTCCCATAAACTGTACTGGGTAACAAAGAACCACTCAGGACAATATGTCTGAGCAGAGGAGGTAGCTCCCATGCTACATGCCAAAGCTTTCATCACCCACTTAGTAACAGAAGTCATCAGATACTCCATGTTTAGCTAAATTCCCTCACCCATATCAGGTATTGAAACAGACTGAAGAAGGAAGCCCACTAATCCAGCAAGTGTAAAATAACACACCTGTCTCACTGGTGAGAAACAGTTATTACTCATAAAATGTCAACCATACATGAGTTTGTGTTGTATTGTTTAAATAAATTAACAAATACTTAATTTTGTCTTAATTTATAACTAGCCAATATCAGTAGGTAAGAGCCACAAAGATAAATATTCCTTGTGGTTGTCATTATCTCAGAGTATTAAAAAAAATCTTAGCTAAATCATTCAAGAACTGATAAATTATTTCATTCTTTGACAGGATTCATTTTCCAAATGAACATGATTATGATCCAGCACAATCCTTCAGAGAATCTTAACTTGTTGGGCTGTGGCCTCTGATGACAATACTTAGCTCTCAGTTCCTAAAAACCATATCTATCTAGTGTCTCCAGTCCTGCTGAGGTTTCTGTGTGTGAGGGAGAAGACCTGGACATGCATGATAGGTGCCTAGTACTTCACTGGTGCACTGTGGATACTCTATTCTAATTATAGATCTACCACATCCAAACTGTGTGGTCTTAACAAGTTGCAAACCCTGTGTGTGAGACTCAGAAAACTCCTTTGTGACCTGAGAATGCCTTCTCCCTACACAGGGCCACAGTACAATCGAATGATGTTGTATGCTAAGTATTGGTAGGGAGTCAGCACACAGTACACACTGGGAAAATGGTGGCCAGCTTCACTATACACCAAAGATGCTTCTTCAACCATCTCAAGCTGCACACAGCAACTGGTGTGTGCTAACAGCAGCCAACCTTCAGAGTACATATCATATGCTAAGCCAGAAAGGTCCAACCTTTTACATGACCTTGTGATCAGCCAATGTATTGGAACAGTCATAGCTGTCCTGGAACACACAGCCCAAGGGCTGCAGGTTGAATATGCCTTTGAATCAGTATACTTAAGATGCTTTGTTTGAGGACTGTCATTTAATTCTTGGTACTTACAATAAAATACAGAGTGTGGCCTTAGCCAGACTACTCAGTAGACACCAGGATCAGTGAGAGACCCACAGCACAAATGCATTGAAGGACAGAGAGTAGGCTTATAATTTGTGACTATATTATATACATATATAGTTGATTCTCAATTATTGCCTTAGAAAAAGCTAGCTCAATACCACTAGTAACCAATCTTTATTTACTTAAACTCTTCTGCGTGCATTCTCTAACCATCATTTCAGCTTCTGGAATGCAGGGACCAACAACAGCATTACTATATCCTGCCAAGTTCCTTATTCTTTCTAGGGATGATATTGTCCAGCCTTCGGGCCTTCCCAAGGCTCGCTATGGTATGTCACCAAGACTGTGATTTAATGGCCTTGCAATACATCAAAGCATACAGCTTTTAAAATGTCCTTGTGCCTTGTGATTAAGTAGTGGGCACCTCTGGAACTATCTTCTGTGCGGTATTGACGCTCTAGGGTCACAGATGGCTTTGCCTTCATGTCTCAGTGCCTTCCTTTGGCAAAACTAGTTTGACTGGCATGGAGGGTACTAAGTAAAACAGACTGAAGCTGTAATGCCAATATTTTTGCAACTATTTTGCAGTGGGCATTAATCAATGAGATGGGCCTGTAATTGCTGCACTTCCCAGCACCTCTTCCTGGCTCTGGAATCACAGAGTAGCACGCCCAAGAGGCTCTGGCAATTTGCTATTCACAAATGCTGGATTAAACATGCTGTATAAAATTGCATTCTGACACTCTGATTTTTAAATTTTTCTCCTGGGAACCTGAGGGTACTGGTTCCCCAGGAAGACCCAGCCCCTCCAGGTTCTGTCAGAAGGCACTCCAGTTGAACCTTTCCCAGAAAGCCACCTTGGAATTTGGGCCTCACCCTCATCACATTTCATAAATTCAACGTCATTTTGGAAATTTTTCAATCACTCCAGTGACATTGACAATTTTCCATTTCATTATAATGCTACAAAATTCAAGCACCTGCTTTGCTCTTCAAAATGTAAATTCACTGAAAAATCAGAGAAAAAAAAAGCAGGTGTTCTGCCTTAGTTGACAGAATTGAGCCTCCTACCAGAAAGAAGCTTCTGGATAAAATCAGAGGCCCCAAAACTGTCCAAGAAGCTAGTGTAAGTGGGTGGCTCAGCCTCACCTGGATGCTGCCCTCCAACAGTGCCCCTGGAGTCTGGATAATAGCCAGGGGCTTAGCATCTGGGATGAAGTATGGGTGGCTCTGTAGCACAAACATGGACACTGGACAGTAGAGTCATCCAACTGGTTCTTTCCGCCCCAACACTGGAGAAAAATACTTTAGGAAAATCAGATTTTATGTTCGTTTCTTCTCCTCTTTGAATTTTTAGGGAACCATCGCCTCTGTCCCAAATCACCTCATTTGGCTCAGTCCGACTAACTTAAGCAATTGTGCCTGGCTGTGATACTCTCCTCTCAAACTTCTAAACAAAGATTATTCTCTTTCATGATGTGAAATATTAAGTGAATCTCAATAGCCAGCACAAAAGACTTTAGGATTATATATAATTTCTCTGACAAAAAACAAATTAAGCTGCAAGCCTCTGAACTCCATATAGTATGCTTGGGGTCATCAATGCATCAATTGTCCAGAACAGAGAATGGGCCAAGTCCCTATCACTCATCTTCACCAAATGTCTGTCTCATCACCAGCTACCATTTACCAGAAGCTTAAAAAAATAATGCAATTAGATACTCTAATTTTATTTCTCCAGCTGCCATTCCTATTTGGGTAAAGTAGCTAATGAATAAACTTAGTAAAAATCCTGACAAGTCAGAAGGATTGAAAATTGATGTGCAGCTCGAAAACTGTACAGTTTAGACCTGAATAATTCAGAATCAGGTGCAACTATTCCCTGGGCAGGGAAGCAGTTTTGATTCTCAGCCCTGTCATGGCAGAGCACTTCACGTTTCTTAAGTACAAGAAAGGGGCAGCTTGTGCAGGACAGTGGGCTGTGTGGGGGAGCAGGGCCCGGATTCTATCTAGGCAGCTGTAGGGTTTGATCCTTGAACTTTGAGAACAGGAAAATACACAAATTGTTTATTTCCCCTCACAGCAACTTGGGGTAAATTCAGCAATATCACATAGCCAATTCCTTCCTGAGGAAGGGTATGCCCAGCTTCTTGTCCAAACTGTAGCTTGGGCAAAGGTTTTGGGGTTTTTTGTTGTTTGTTTATTTATTTATTTATTTATTTATTTATTTATTTATTTATTTATTTATTTATTTATTATTATTTTGGTGGCAGCTAGGAAGCATTTTTCAAGCATCAATTTAAAAAAAAAATCTGCCAATACAATAAAGCATGCTTGCACCAACACGCCATTGTTCTTCTATTCAGTTTCAGTCTCAGTGATGGGTCGGGGGGGGGGGGGTAGTAGGTGTCTCTTGGTCTCCTATTCAAGTCCTACAAAGCATAAGATGTTCACAGAGGTGCCAGGCACCACGTCCCTCTCTGACAGCAAGCCTACCAAGAAAATGCCAAGCTATGTCCCTAAAAAGAGAAGCAACGTGTCAATCTTCCTGTGTACGGCCTCAAGCAGATTACATTAGTTTTAATATTTTTGTCTTCTGTATTATGTGTTTTGCCTACATGACTGGTGCCTGCAGAGGCCAGAACAGGCCATCAGATCCCATGGAACTGAAATTGCAGATGCTTGTGAGCTGCCATGCGGATGCTTGTCCTCTGGTCCTAGGTCCTCTGGATGAGAAGCCAGTGCTCTTAACCTCTGAGCCATCTCTTCAGCCTCCAGGCAGATTTCATTTTTATTGACCCTTCCCCAACAATACATATCCTGGGGCCATCAGAAACAGGCTGGTAGAATCTTCAGGTACCTAAAGATGATCTGGGCCATTTTGACATGTCACCTAATGGTGAAGAACCACAAATGCCTCTATCGTCCCACAGGCAAGATCTACCCCAATGTCTCATGACGTGTGGATCTAAGAGAGTCACTGACACACACACATATACCAAAATCATCTGGAGAGCAGCTGGTAGGAGAGTTGAGGGAAACTGCCCCTCGCCATCTTGGGAGAATCAGTAGCAAAGTCTGACAGTCAATGTGCTAACACACCTGTCTGCATTTGCTTTCTGTATCCAGATCTGGAAAGGATTCGGAATTCGTATTCCCGCCTCAGCTTCCATCCTTGTCCAGAAGGCTCTGACGGATTCTCATTCTTCGTCCACACAGAACACTGTCTTTATTTTGTTCACTTTGAAGTTGTACTCCCAGGGTGTTTGGAAAACATATTTGTTGATGGATGCCAAGAAAGGGAGTTGTACACATTAGTCATATAAAATGTGCAGTTGGATAAAGATACTCTGAGGAATAGCTGAGCAAGGTAACTAGCATAGGCGTGTTCACACACTTAGCCACTTCTTTCTGTGGAAAGACTGTTTAACATCTCCTCTTGACGTTTTAAGATTTGAATCCACTATTGCTTTCTGAACTCACCCTATAACACAATAGTTCTCCTGAATTCATCCCCTGGTCTCTGACCAATATTGCCCATCCCAACCAAAGCTCCAGATGATGTCATTCTATGTCCTAGAGCCAAAAATCTCAATGGGTAAGACTGCATGTGAATGAGATCATGTGACGCCTGCCTTTTTGCTGTTCAGTTCCCTGGCTACACATCCAGAAGACTTCTGTTTTTGATAATGGTTCTTGAGGTCAGATGACCCTATATTTTAATTTGCATACTCTGATGATTAGTGGTGGCGATAATTCATTCACATGGCTGAACAGATTGACATCTCTTCAGAAAAGACACCTGGGGTTCTGAGATCCTGAGATTCTTCTGCAAAGAGGTTATCTCAATATACATACATATACAGAGAGAGAGAGAGAGAGAGAGAGAGAGAGAGAGAGAGAGAGAGAGAGAGAGAGAGAGAGAGAAAGGGAGAGAAAGGGGGAGGGAGGGAGGGAGGGAGGGAGGGAGGGAGGGAGGGAGGGAGGGAGGGAGGGAGGGAGGGAGATTTTAAAAGTGACAGTTCTGGCATCCAGAACCTTAGGCCAAGGTGAGATCAGACGAGATACCTCCACCCCCATCCCCAGGGCTCTAGGGAGGGTCCTGTCTGTCTCTTTCACTTCCTGGTGGTGCTGACAATCCCTGATGTCCTTGGCTCTCAGCTTTCTCTCCCCAGCATGATCCTAATGTCACATCATGATATAATGGTGTTCCATCTACCTGTGTCTGTTTATTTTCTTCTTTCTAGGGCACATTGGTTGGTGTGGGGTTTGGTCCTATAAGATGAACTCTCAGCAACCTCTCCACCACATCTGCCTTCACACTGCCATGTCCCACCATGATGATAATGGACTGAACCTCTGAAACTATAAGCTACCCGCAGTTAAATGTCTTCTTTATAAGAGTTTCTGTAGTCAGGGTGTCTCTTCACAGAAACAGAAACTCTAAGGCATTTGAGTCTTTCCCAACCAACACCTGACCATTTCCTGATTCAGGAAAGGCTTCTTTCCAAATGGCATTTGTCTACAGGTTCCAGGTGGGTGAGCCTTGGGAAGTGTGCAAAGGGAGTATCTATTAAAGTAAAGGAATGAGACAGAGCAAGCTAACATCCACAGGAGGATGGTGCTTTGGTCTCAAGGGATTAAGATGCCTCCCTGGAACAAGACCAGTCATGGAGTGCACCCTCCCTGTCTCTCTCACATAGAACTCCCTTCTTCCACACCCCCCAAGACTTCAAAGTCAGCAGAACCCCAGCCCTGTCATGGCACCATCTTCTTTGCCATGTAACCGTGTAGCCATGGGACAGTGCTCTTTATTATAACTAGTAAGAGACATGCTTGGGTGGCCCTTGTCAGGCCAATGCTGCTTTTCAGTTCATGAGTCATGGTCACCTATACTTTTCAGAGTTGTCATCTTGGCATCCCAGGTGCATGTATTAGATGCAGTGAGACAGCTCCCTAAAGGCTTAGCTAGGGCTGGTCTTTTAAGATTCACATGTAGCACTGTGTTCAGCAAAGCAAGGGGACCCAGGAGTGACCATGACACAGACTTCCCAGGCTGCCACTCAAGCATCTTAGTGACCATCCCAGCTACTGCTCACTGAGTTAGGCGTTTCACATGAAAGCAGGCTTGAGCCTGTCTCCACACTGTGTTAGCATCTGTGCTGCCTGTAAGCCAGGTAAGAAGCATTGTTTTGGAATTTGTAAATTCTGAAACCGAGATTGTGTGTTGGTTATAAAACACCTGATAAAAGCCATTTAAGGAAGGAAGGGCTTGTTTGGGCTATAGCGTGGGTGTCCAGAGCCTCAGGGGGTGGCTGGTAACATGCATTGGAGAGAAATGGCTGGTGTTTAACATCTTCCTTTCTGTTCACTCGGAGACTCTGACCCGTGAGATGCTGCTGCCTTTATTTAGGGTGGCTCTTTCCACCTCAACTATCTTAGTTCATGAACTCCCCACATATATGTCCAGAGGCCTGTCTGCTAGGTGATTCTATATCTTATCAAATCAGCAACCAATATTAGTCATAGATGAGAAAGAAAAGAACATCGTGAGTCCCTGTGTGTACATTGTGTATACAGGTACAAGGAACCCTCACACACTGACTTGCCAACCCATGTTTTCTGTGGTGACAGCCTTCCCCTTCCAAGTATGGTGTGAAGACATTTGGGGAAAATCTCAGGGCATGTGGCCCAGAGTCTGCAGAGGACATTCCTTGTCATTTGGGCCAGGCACCCACCGCCAGGCTTGGCCAAGAGAAGTGCACAGACCTCATGGACTAGCTCCCAGCCTCACTGCCATAGAGGACAGAGCTCTGTCTGGGTCCAACATCATTCGAAGACTCTGAATGTGGAAAGCATTGGAGAAGGTTTGAAAGCATTCTGAAAAGGGGAATATCCACTTTGTGCTAACCATGTTTTGATTTGAGAATATGCAGGTACATTTTCCAATCCATTTCCTGCTATGGTTTTAATACAAGCCCTGGCTCATATTCAGAAATCATGTTGAGGTTTAGGGGTTCCAGCGCCACCAGAAGATAGAATTGTGCTCTTTGCTCCTCCTCTCAGCGACACGCACGTATCTTGTGTTCTAGTCTGACAGAGCTAGGCTGTTTCCAGCAGAGCACAACAGGGAAATTGTTATCAAGATCTCATTCTGAGTTCATGTCACCTTGTCAGATGACAGGACAGTTGAGTCCGAGGATCAGAGACGGAGAGGCAGCCTCTGAGGATTGCGTTCCCTCATTCTGTAGATCATTGTGTTTCTAATCTGGTACCATGAACCATAAATAATCCTATCATTTATTAATTACATTTCCTGACCTAGTCAAGAAGCCCACAGCGTGGCGCTTCGGATCATGGATAAATGGTCCGTTGAAAAGCATTCTTATTGCCAAGGAGTTGTAAATGAGGGTGCACTAATTACCCACTCTAACCTTTTTAAAACAGGTTCCTCTAAAAAGCTCCAAGATAGATGTTTTGTTATAACAGCTTTGACCTCCAACACACAACACAATTAAACAAAGAGACGCTTTGATTAGGAAGCCGGCTCACTGGCTTATTAGGAGGTATTACCTGCAAAGGTGCTGAGGGTGGGCGGGGCCGCATGCATTATTCACATGTAGCATTCGCTTTATACAATATGTCTGTTTGAAGTAAAGATCAAGCTAAGTAGAAAATAATTAGTAAGTGTGGACTGTAATTGCATAAAAAGGTACCAGCTCTGTCATCATAAGCCATTATGAGAGACTATCCTGCGGAGCGTGCTGTCGCACCCACAACTCTCAATGGATGCCTTAACTCATGTCATGGGAAATGAAACACACAAGACCCTGGGATCCCACCCAGGCCTCCACCCATCAACCTAGAAGACCAGGATCACCTCAGTAACAGCTGTATTACATGGGGAAGCCCTATCTACCCACTGACCCCTAACCAGGGTGGTCTTGTGGATGGGCAGACTCCTGTGCCATAGATGCCAGGTCTGGGGATGGAAAATGTCAACAAATCCAGGAAGAACCCAGCACACCCCTCAGAGGTAGACTTCAAACCAGATATGCGGAGAGGATTTTTTGGCACCCCGACATATGTTTTTTATCTCTTGTCAGAGTAACTTTACTTCTGAAAAACCCAGTCTTAGAAAATATCCCTTAATTCAAAGATGTGGAAACAGAGTAACTAGCCAGCGGTGAGTGAGACAGCAGCCTCGGGCGAGCGTATTTCACACACACTGAAAATTGTTGACAAAGAGTTTTAATGACAAGAGAAAAATGGTTATTCTATGTCACTACATAAGGACATCCAGGACAAGAAATTGTGCCACATTAGGGTCTTGGCACTGGAAAATAATAATTCCTGACAGAAATACTGCTATTCTGACTGAATGCTGCGCTGCCTTTACCACCGTGTCAGCTGAATAGCTCCCTGCCAGTCTATACTTCTCATGTTGTTTAAATAACTATGAATTACATTTAATATAAGAAAATAAGTTTTCTTTTTAAAGGGATTGTGTAAATTTGCAAACGAGGGGCCATCCTCAGCCATTGCAGGCATTTTTTCCTCATCCCTACTCCTTTGAAGCTGGACACAGAGCAAAGCATGGTTGTTAGATAAATTACCTGATTGTATTGACAATAATTTTAGCAGCATCCAACAGATTGGATACAGGTGCTGCAATGTGTCAACAACCCATTACTACAACCTAACACTAATTAACAATAAGTAAAGCAGAGGTCTAGGTTGTCATTATGACCATACCTGACTCTTTCCCTATCATCTGAGCCTGTCACAGGCTATAGTCATGACACACTTCCTATCTTGGTCTCATGCGCATGGAACGGTCATGCTTATACACCTAAGTGTCATGCACGGGACGGTCATGCATATACACTTAAGTATCATGCACGGGATGGCCACACATACACCTAAGTGTCATGCACGGGACAGCCATGCATATACACTTAAGTATCATGCACAGGACAGTCATGCATATACACCTATGTGTTTCTCTCATGTATACAGATGTGAATATATGTGTGTGCATATACATCTCAAAACTCTTCCCTCAGCTTCCAACAACCTGATTCCAGAAATTAAATACTCCTTTATACTTTTAATTTGGATTAGCTGGAGAGTGGCACTTACTGCTAGATGAACATTCACATACACACACAACCAAAATTTGAAATAAGAGATGTGACTCAGAGGTAGGCCACTGGCCTAGTATAGATGAGGCCTTGGGTTTGATCATCAGTATAAATAACAATAAAAACAACAATAATACACACACATACATACATATACATAAGATTTGTAGCCAAATAATTATACTAGTCAAGGTAAATAGTTTATTTCTAAGTTTGAAATTATTTTTATGCCTAACTGCTTAGACAAGTGTGTGATGGTTTTGAAGTTTACACTGTTTAGATTTTGATACAAAAGTCAGATTAACCATGTGCAGGGTGTTGTCTTTGAACTGAGGCTATCAAGGGAACAACATTCTTGTCTGAAAACCCACTGGCACATTGAAAAACTACTTTTAATAGTATTACATTTTATTTTGTTTTTAATTGTTTACTTGTATTTTCCTGTATATGAGTGTTCTGTCCAAATGTGTATCTGTGTGCTACATGCCTGGTGCTCTCAGAGACCAGAAGAGGGCGTCAGATCCCTGGAACTGGGGCTGTGGATGGTTGTGAGTTGCTACGTGGATGATGGGAATCAAATGCAGGTTGTTTTTGAGAACAAGTTTGCTGTTAAGCACAGAGTCATTTCTCCATCTCCATGATATTGGCTTTTATCTAACTAGAGCACAGAAGTCTCCAGTCCAAGGGAACATTTTGAGAAAGTTTAAAATGAACCAAGTAGAACTTGCAAAGGAATAAATATCTTTTTAGCCTATGCAGCCGTAAGCATTTCAGCAAACATGATTATATCATCAGTAGCTTCCTTCACCCATCGGGGGGCCTGTGATTATGTCATAATTCATATTTAATTGTTTCATCTGAAGATTATTATCTCATTTCTTCATGATTGTCTTCTTCTTGCTGTTTATATTTTTTTCCTATTCACAATGTCATAATTTTCAGACTAAAATATTGAGCTTAGAAAAATATTAGTTTTGTTATGATTGATATATGTATATGATTTAATTTTTAACTTTTTAGGAAAATCAAATGTAATCAAAAGATGTCTTGTGCCTTAACTGCAGAACCCCTCATTATGAATGCTTTAGAATACGTTGCATTCACAGCTATAGCGTCCTTTATGGTAAATAGTAAACACTTTTTTTTAACAGAGTATGGTGTTGATTACTGTGATAAATAACTTCAAACATGAGGGATGAACAAGTCAATGCTACAGTTTCCTAAGTAGAAAAGATATCTGAAGCCCAACATTGCTGCTAAGGAGAAAAGAGTTGGCCTGCTTTTCAGAGCAGTCATTTCGAAACCCCCTTGCAATTATTTCTATAAGGTGATTTCTACCATGGCTGATGTGACACAGCCAATGTTTCTGCAACCAGGCCTGCAGGATAAGACGGCAGCCAGCTAAGGCCCTGAAGCTAAGAGCACAGACATGGGAATGTAGAAAATGGAAATATAGCTGTAACTTTCGAAGATCTGTTGTTTCCATAAATGATTATAAAGTGAATGCTGGGAAATGACTGATTGTAACAATGCACACAGTTAGTCCCCAAAGTGTATCAGCTCTTTGGTGTTTACTGGTAATCCTGGCCAACTCTGTGCCCTGCTCTGGGACTCTCTCTGAACACACCTGGCATTCGAGACACACTAACATTTGAGAGGGGATGGTGCTGACAAATAAATAAGAGGGGAAAGTGGAGGTGGTAAGAGGAAAATGAACACATTAAAAATACCTGCTCACTAATAACATCAGGAACAGAGAGTGGGCACTTCATTTGTGTAACATGGACACCCAAAGCCACATTAAAAAAATAAGAAATTAAGCATATAATGACTTGAATTAAAACTGTAATAGATGATATTCATTCAGAAATCAGAACAGAAATTAGCAGGATGGAAGCAGGAGACTGAGAATGAAGTAAGTTCTGTGGGAACCAGATATTATATTTACACAAGCTGCAGGGGTGAGGCTCTGAGTCTGGAGTTTATCTCCGGAACAGACAGACACCCACAAACACAACCTAAACAAGATGACTGTAATCTGGATACTCCGTGTATTCAAATCAGAGCTAAAAGGTGCGGGGGGGGGGGGGGGGAGCCATTTACCCCAGATCAAGAATCTGGAAGGCACATTTGCAATGCTAACCTCACAGACAGTGGGACCGTGAGTATACAACCCAAAGGAGAGTTAAGCTCCTAGACAGCTGTTTCCAACAAAGCCACCAATGACTTATGAAGATAGACAGTATACCCTCAAGAATTCACACCACACTTTCTTGACCCATGTTCAAAATGATGTACATGGCATCTGACTAACCCTGTGAGGACTCTCGAAAGGGTAAAAGACCCCAAGAACTTTCATAAGACACTCATAACCAATATTGAACATTACCATCCTTTTACTTTAGAGAGGGTGTTCTCATGCAGCTCAGGCTCACCTCAAACTCATTACCTGACTGAGGCTAGCCTTGAACTGCTGCTGATTGTCCTGCCTCCATTTCCCAAGTACTGGGATTCCAGGTGGGCACCCCAGCTGCAGCTAAAATTAGCACCCACATAAAACAGCACCTGTGCATGTTGGAAGGGAATCGCCCTAAACACGAGTTTCATTTCTTTCTCATACTGCAGTTTATGATGCCCACCAACCAGCTTCCAATACAATCCCAAGTGCTGGAGACAGTAAGCAATTTTATCATTTCCAAAGGAAGGTTGAAAAACCAGGGCGGGGGAGGGGGAGGGGAGGCAAGGGGGATCTACACATGGAATATGTATAGTGCAGGGCTTGCACAGTACCTGAGAAAAGAAATTGCAACAAAGCTGTCTTTCCAAAATTTGAAGAGACCTGCAAAAATCAAACCACCCATGTCTGAATGGGCTCCTGGGGAGCCCCAAGTCTGAGCCCCAGCCCCCCCAGCCCTGGCCCCCAGCCCCTGGCAGCCCTTTGCTCATTGTGGTATTTCCAATGCGCAGCATGTCACTGAGGCACATCATCTCATATTAATGCAGACATCACAATGCTATGTCAATGCTGTGTCCAGGCTGCACCACAGGCCCCATGGGCACCCTGGGAGGGCGGTGGAGAATCAGAACCACCTCCACCTCCTTATTCTATGGGAGTCTTATTCAGAGGCCCAAGACCACCTTGCTGATGACCTTGACTAGGGCCATTCAGCTTGCCCTCCATACACTCTGTTTCTTTTGTGCAGGATGGTAACTGTCCTTGGGAAGAATCGAATAGCAGTGGTTGTACTCAAGGTCTCCACCACGGGCTGTACACAGCTTTCATTTTCAGGAGTAGAGAAACCTACTACATAAGCTACCCATTTGAAGATGTTATTAGAGAAGGTGAGATGCTAAGGCCTTCCTTGCCTGGTTGTAGCATTATTGGTAACAAGAGGGACTGGGGTCAGGAGCTGTGTCTCTGGGCAAGGGTTTAGGAGCAGATGTGAGAAGTCTCTAGAGCTGTTGGCTCCTTTAGAGCCTCAAATGGGAAAACACACGAGCTTCCCAGAACAGGTGAACATGACATCAAACCCAAATCGGAGGAAAAGATCCCTGGAGTAACTTGGAGTAAGACAAGAAATTACTTTGTAATTAAAGAATGGATTACGACTGTATTGCTTATGGTTTCTGTTGCTGTGGTATAAAATGCCATGACTAAAACTTGGGGAAGAAAGATTTATTTCATCTTAGTCTATCGCCCACCATCCAGGGAAGTCAGGGCAGGAGCCTGGAGGCAGGAGCTGGCTTGTTCCTCAAGCCTTGCTCTACCTTCTTATAGCACCCAAGACCACTATTTCAGGGGTGCTTAGTGCCTCCAGTGAGCTGCCCCTCACCCTGCATCAATCAGGACCATAAGTACCCCCACAGATTTGTCTACTGAGCAATCTTATGGAGATATTTCTCAATTAACTTTCCCTTTTCCCAGATGTATCTACAATTTGGGTCAAGTTGACAAAATCCAACCATTCAGCATAAACTACAGAATATTTTACTGAGCTAAAAGAAGAGCATGCAATTATTGCAATTTGGGGTCAGAAGCCTGCCGTAGTGTCTTCTAGGCCAGAAGGCATAGCAGTCTTGAGAATGACATCCTCTACATCTGGGTCTACCAGACCCTTTGTTGCTCCATTGGCTGAGTGCCAAATGTCTACTTACCTCATAGTCCTGGTCAGCCATTGTTACTGATGGTTAAGGACTATAAAAAGAGAAGCCAGCACTGTCAGGGCCTAGTTAGCTTGCTTATGTCCAGGCACAGTGGGATTTGCTCTAGAGAAACAAACAGGCAATCTAGAGAATGAGGGACAGTGGCCCGTTGGCTCTGGAGAGCACCTATTTTCAACACTGTGCTCTCAAGCCCCTCAGGTAAATTATTTACACCTCAAACAATAGGAGACTTGTTTCCAAGACAACAGTGATGGACATTAATAAAGCGGTGGGTTTGAACCCTTCCCTGTTGTAAACAGCCTTTGCAAATATCCCAAACCCTGACTGCATTCACAGCAGGGCAGCCAGGGTCTCCCAGAGGGACAGTGAGCTTGAAGCTGGGAAGCACTGCTTGTGCCTGTTTCTGCATTATAACCAGGGCTAAGCCCTTAGTCTGAATTTTTATTTTTCTTTTTCTAAAGGCAGATGGCTGAAGTGACTTGACAACACCCCTCCACCACAGTTACCTATAGGCAGCCAAAGATATTCCTTCTCTGGGCCTCTCTCTCTCTCAGGCTTCCATTCCATGATTCAGTCACTTAAGCTCCTTCCAGGGTGCTTTATCTGGCTGTTGACAGAAGTTTCTCCATCCTGCCTTGCCCCACCGTCCAGATGAATTTCTCTCACCCACAGTCTCACAGCTGCTTATAAAACAATTACACTGAGGTTTATATTAATTATATACTATTTGGTCTATGGCTTAGGCATTTTATTTTCTAGCTCTTACATCTTAAGTCAACCCATCTCTATGAATCTATGTATTGCCACATGGCTGGTCACTTACTGGAAAAGGCATACCTTGTTGTCATACCGCAGCTGGGTCAAGTACCCCACCCCCACCACTCCTTCTTCCTCCTCTGTCTCTCTTGGAGTAGTGGGGGGTGGGGTACTTGACCCAGCTGACTGTCTCCCATCTACAGAATAACACCTCTTTAGTGCCTCAGCTCTCACCTTTCCTGTACACCCAACAGGGAGGATCTGTGGTCCTGTAGACATAGGAGAATCGTGGGTCATCAACCACATAGGCCAGTGGTTCTCGGTCTTCCTTCTACCCTGTGTACGGTTCCTCATGTTTTAGTGACTCCTCAACTATGAAGTTATTTTCATTGCTACTTCATAACTGTAAATTTGATACTATTGTAAATTAAAATGTAAATGTTTGTTTTATAATGGTTTTATGCAACCCCTATGAAAAGGCCATTAGATCTCCAAAAGAGGTCAAGACCCACAGGTTTGAAAACAACTGGCATGGGTGATCCCCTGGGCATCCAGCAGGTGCAGAACAAGATGAAAACAGACCTTACCTGTAACCCCCAGTGTATAGAGAAATGTGCTCCTCCAGAAGTGGGTATTAAAACTCCTTCTCTGAACTTCCTGTCTCAAAGGGGGATGCCAGACCATGCCCTGGGATGGACAATGGGTCATGTGATCAGTAAGTGAAGGAAGGGGAGTCAGCAGTGCTCACTACCACTTGATGCACTGTGAATTCTGATCTTAGCTACAGACTGGGAAGGTTGAGATGGTAACTTGCATATCTAGAGTACAGTACTTGTGCTTCTGATGTGCTTGGTGGCCTCATGACCATCATCCTAACCAAGCCTCAGGCATGATTTCCTAGAACTCTAGGCAATATATCAGCCCACCCAACCAGCTCTGCCCTTAATGTGAAGCATGAATGCTCTGGGGATACTATGTGCTCCAAGCAAGGCAATGGTTAGTCACTGGCATCCAGTGGTTTGGGGAGTACTCCATCCTCTTCCCTCTCCTCTTCCAGTGATGACATCTGCTTCCCATAGGACGTCAAGGTCGAGAGAAGGTACATGCCTCCTGAGGGGTCACAGAACTACTAAGAGCAAAGCAGGCAGCACCCTGCCCTTGGGTGATGGGTGGAACATACTACCACATTTTCTATGCCCAGTAAGGCCGCTGAACACCTTTGTCATCAGCCCAACATCAGCAAACACTTGGGGCATTCCTGCCCAAGTATTTCCAGGTCATGAAGAGGCAGGTTCTTGTGGCGAGTGGGAGCACAGACATGAAGGACCGTCTGTGATTCATCAGGGGCTCAGGCTAGCATTTGGAGAACTGACTCTCAGATATGTTTGCTGACTGGTGTTCTCATAGCCCTAAGAAGGAAGCTCCTGATAGTGTTTCTCCATCTACCCTCATGGAGGAGGAGAAAATCCAGCAGGACCCATTGTAACACAAGCAGAGAATTCAGGTCCAAGTGCCTGAAGGGGACTTGTCACCAGGGAACTCAGCCATGCAGTCACCTACTCTCCCTGACGTGTGTATCATTCAACATCAATCACGTCCACCATTAGCCATTTAAATTAGCAAGGTTTGTACCATAGTGATTTTTACATTCATGAAAAGACTTCACAGGACTATCTTTGGGGACACAAGTCTTCGTCAGAGATGGTGTAGCCATGGCACTAAGATGTCTTATGGTTTTGTTGTAACCACCAGTATTCACCATCAGACTAAAGGGGACTATTGCCTGTAGTGCACTGATTCTGCAAGGGAGTCTAGATGCAGCTCCAGAGAGGGGCAGCAAAGAGAAACCAAGCCAGAGTGGAGGGGACAGGAAGCCTCCTCAGAACAGGCTGGAGAGGAAGAGAGTCCCTATCATCCCTGGGGTTGGCGGGAGTGGGGTGGGGGCGGGGCACAGGAGTTGGGTGGCTCTGGGTCTTTTGAAATCCTCTGGCACTGACACCTGCTCCCCACCCCTTGCCCAGGAAGGGACTGCAAGCAGGCTGCCAAGGTTGGAGTCGATTTAACATAGTAATACATTCAGGGTGGGACATAGGAGAGTGGAGGACCTGAGGACAAAGACTTCAGGCCAGGGCCAACTGTTCTTGGTGACAGTCACTGGGAGACAGCTCCCCCCTTCCTCCTCTCCCTCCCTTCTTCCCTCCCTCCCTCCTCACTTCCTCCTTTCCTCCCACTTTATCTCCTTCTCTCTGTCTCTCTGTGTATGTGCCTCTGTGTGTTTGTCTCTCTCTCTCTCTCTCTCTCTCTCTCTCTCTGTGTGTGTGTGTGTGTGTGTGTGTGTGTGTGTGTGTGTGTGTAACTTTCCGTTTGTCAGTTATTCTGTCTTCCTGTCTTGTTCTTCCTTGTTTGCTCCTGTCAACCTCCCATATTATAGGAAGGGAAATGTTTCCGTGATGCTCACAATGGTCAGTCATCTTTAGCCATGGCCTCAGGTTACCGTGTTTGACTCCATCCCAAGCTCCTGCTTCACTATTGACAGCAGGAAGGAGAACCTTCCAGATGCTTGGCTGCCAGGCCACACTGTGCACCGCAGACCTCAACTGGACACAGCCACTCAACAGTTAACCTTGTCCTAGCTTTCAGAAAATGGGGGGAGGGTGTTCATCTTGTGCCCACCAGGCACCTGCTAAGAGGCCCAACTCCCAGGCTGGGGGCCCCCATGGTCCAGCGCAGCTGGGGGCGGATGGATGATGAGTGGGAAATGGTGCTGTTGGGACCTTCCACCACAGCTGGTGACTCTGATAAAAATTAATCATACAGCAGGTCTGCCGCTCCCTCTCTGGCAGGGAGTTACAGGTGGTGGCTTAGAGTCCCCATGTGCCCAAGATGGTGGTAGTGAGTGCAGACCTGGCAGGCTGGCTGGCCTGTCCACCTAACAGGAATTGCTAATTAATTACAGAGCTCTCCCCCAAGCAGGTTCTGTAGCCAGATCTCTGGGAAGCTCAACCAAAGGCCAGACTATAGGCAGGGGTGGCAGAACCAGCAACAGAGAGACAGGTCACCTCGCTGGCTCAGGAAAGGCACATCCCCTTCAGATTCCCTTCAGGTCCTGGGACATGGGCATGATTAAATATCTATGATACCCAGCAAATGTAATGAGCAGAGGAAATTGACGGCCGCTCCAACTAAATTACAGTTTAAAAGACAAGGAAGGTCCCAGGGGGACAGTAACAAAAGCAGCTCAGCTGACCAGGCCCAGGTAAAATTGAATTGGAAATGGTCCCTGGCTCATTAGCATAACAAAAGTCCCAGTGTCTAAAGGAAAAAAAAAGCCGTTCTGTTTAAATGAAGGGGGGAGGGGCAGCATTCTACAAACACAGTTGTCTGTGGAGCTTCCACCCCACAGAGGGGTCTTGGTGGTGCAGGGCCAGCTGGAAGGTGCCCAGTGACACTGGCAACACACAGAGTTCCTCCTAATCCTTGGGCCAGGACTGTCTAGCTATTTAAAATCCATTGCAGACACTTATGATTTATAGGGGAGTAATTTTCACTTTACAGAAGATCAAAGGCAAGAAAGAGGGTCTCAGCATTTTACTCACCCCAGGTAAGGTGTCCAGTTCTCAGCCACAGACAAGCCTGGTGATGTGACTATAGGTGACTAGAGCAACACAGAAACCAAAATAACGAGACCTCCTCCAAGGAAGCAGGGACGCTGAGGCAGGAGGATAGCCACAAAACAAAAGACCAAGAAAAGAGTAAGACTAAACCCTTGTAAGGCAAAGGGGGTGGGGAGGCCTCTTCCTCCTGCTCCTGACTGTGTGCTGGGATCTCGGTGGTCACCACCCTTGCATCATCCCATAGAGACATCAGGCTGCTGAAATAAAAATAAATAAAGTTTCACCAGGAAGGGAAAGGCTGAAGCCTGGTCCCAGCAAGAGGAAGCATGTCTGAGTTCTTGAATAGTCAGATTGCCTGGAAAACAGACTAGATAGACACCCAGTAGTCAATGACAATGTTGGAAAGGACCACACCTTGACTGATTGATTAGCTGTTCATCTGTCTTGTTTCTATTTAAACATAAACCTCACATCAGGACCCAGAGATGAACTTAGATGTCACTGAGCCTCTTGTTCCTGTTTGCAATGTGTCCCCTATTCCACCATTATCTTTTCCTTTCACAGATGCATCTGGGGACAAGTGGCTGACTCTAGCTTGTTGAGACAGGTGTGAGCTTTGGACCCTAACAGCTGCGGAAATACATCCATGGACAGAGTGGTACTGCTCTGTACAAGACACTCAGTGTTCACAGCTGATTTCTAGGCTGGGTCATGTTCATACTCACAGGGCAACCAAGGCTCACTGGGCTGAGTGGGCCTGGCCAGAAACTATGTTGACCCTGAGAGACATCTGGAGAGCCTACAGAGTGAAGATTTGGTGTTCAAGACTGCCTCCTGTGGCAAAGATAAAGCTCCACCACTCTCCACTGGGACCTAGAGGGCCTCCCTCAACCAACACAGGCCTCCCTTCCTCTTTTTAGGTACCCTGCTGGTTTGATGTGATTGCAAAGCCTTCACCTTGAATTAGGAGTAAGATCAAACCCTGAGCAGCAGTGGCTCCAGTCCAATAAGAAGGCAAGAAAGACTAGGAGGTCCAGCAAGAGCCTACAGCACCTAAGAAACAGCTACTTCCCAATGCATGACCCACAGCCCTTGATGGTTGCAGTCATCACACTGGCCCTCACAATGCCTGCCCAGAGCCTTTCCTACTTCTAAAGAACTATTAAGGAAGAACACACACTCTGTTTGCTGTCAGACCCATGCCTCATCCAGGAAGGACCAGGGAAGCGGTCTTTATTGCAGACCATCAGCCAGTCGGTAGTCAGAGCTCCATGACCAAGACACTGGCCATCAGCAATTCACCCAGAATATCTTGGCCATTCACTCAAGTACCTTGGCTGAACTTGAAGTGTTAAAATTCTATACTTGGCCTCTTTAGAGAAATGTCAGAGAAGCCTGCAGCCTTTTGCAGCCTCACCCTAGAAAGCCTTTCTGGATTATCGGCTACCCAGCAACAACTGTCAGTTTTCAGCCCAGGGTGGGTCAGTGTGTCTCGTAGTTCACCAGCCTCACTGGGGGTGGGGAAGAGGGAACTACCAGCCCATTGGCCCAGTCTCCAGGCCTCCCCATCCATCCCACGCATTGCTTCTCCATCAGATGTTATACTCTGAGTGGGAATGACCAGCAGCTCACAGCTGCTTTCAGACACAAACTGGAGGTGCCAAGCGCAGCTTCTCAGACACAAAGTTTGAGTTCTAGTTACCTGTTTTGGTTCCACGGCGAAGGCTAGACCATTTTTGTCCCATTGTTAGTGCACAATGGTTCAGTTAAGTCACCTCTAAGGGCACCAATTCTAAGCCTGTCTCGGTAGCCCACCTACCTAGTCTTCATGGTAAATGACTGCATTTGAAGTCACTTGAGACACACATACATAGACATGGTTTTGAGGGTGTCCCTAGAGAGGTTATCTCAAAAGGGAAGACCACTCTAAGTGTAGGTGGCATTATCCCATGGCTTGGAGTCTTAGACTGAATGAAAAGGGAAAAGTAAGCCAAGTGACAGCATTGTCACTCTACTTCCTGACAGCCGGTACAATATGACCTGCCTCCCCCTTAAGCTCCTGCAGCCTTGACCCGCCTGCCATTATGCCCTGTACTCTCAAACCAGGAACTAAAGCAAACCCTCTCTTAAGTTACTTTGGTCAAATATTCTGTCACAGTAATGAGAAAAGTATGGGATGGGAAGTCCCCACATACCACAATCTTCCCTTGAGAACAGGTTTTTTTTGTTTTTTTCTTTTTTTTTTTTTAAATGACCTTACTGGGCACCACGCCAGGCTGGTGGCCTATAGAGGGAGCTCCAAGATGACCAGGACTTTATAGAGAGACCCTGTCTCATAAAGTAGAAACCATGGCCTAATTTCTGACACCAGCCAAGTGTCCGGTATCAAAGCCTAACAGCCATGTTTTGTTGGCCATGTGGCATGTTTGGTGCTGTGCAGAGGCTCTGAGTGAGAGATATTTGTCATGCCATTCTGCCCCCACAGAACTTACAGCCTTAGCTTCTTTTAACTGGGAAAATAGAAGATCAGAGATGCCGCATGTCCAAGGAAGGACACACAGCTTGGAAGTCTCAAAACTAAAATGGGAAACAAATCATGTTTACTCCTGATCCCACAGCCACCATTTTAATAAATACTCCATGGCTAAGATAGTTCCAAAACACACCACATTAATGTCTCTCTTATATTGCTTTATATTAGGAAATAAGTTTTAAGTAAAACTGCTGGTTTCTGGCATCTACTGTTCGTCACTCAAAATTTTATTAGTTATTTTACTAAACTTCTTTCCCATGACTGTTCAAGGTTACACTTTGGCATCTTGCGATTGAAAAATCACAAAGTACTCTGTTTTAATGTGACTCTAATTTAATATTTTTCTATCTAAATTAGAAATATATATATTTATATATAATATATGTGTGTATATATATATATATATATGTAGAGAGAGAGAGAGATGTCGCATGAATGAATGAGATTCAGAGATAGATCTCTGAGAAGTTGGAGATACTAGAAGGTATAAACACCACAGTCAGATGTTACCCAGCTGTCTTCCAGCTTCCTCAGCCTCGCTTCCCTTGGAATGGCTTCCTTCTGTGTTTCTATCCTGTCTTAAGTATCCTTTCGATAATTAAGGTGTGGCCCCACCACTGCCTGCTTGGGAGCCTGGAATTCCTTCTATAATCTAAAGTGACCTTGACTCAGTTGGGATTAAGGGTGTAGGTCACCACTCCCAGGATACTCTCTGTGCTGGGATTAAAGGTTTGAATCACCACTCTCTGATTCTCCTAGACTGACTGTGGTTAGAGCTCTGGGACTTCTGGAGCTTCTATTAACTCCCCACATAGACTGTGGGTAGATTCCCTCTGATATCTCCAAAACTTCTGAAACTTTTATTGAATCCCCACAGAGAGAGAGAGAGAGAGAGAGAGAGAGAGAGAGAGAGAGAGAGAGAGAGAGAGAGAAATCCTTCCCTCTCAGTAGAGGCAAAACAAACAAACAAACAAACAAACAAACAAACAAACAAATAAATAAATAAATAAATAAATAAATAAGGTCAAGGCTGAGCCTTTCACGCAGCCAATCTATCTACTCCATGACAGAATAAACTGGTGTTTCTGCATGGTGGGTGTGCTGATGCAGTTGCTCTGGAACAGTACTGCATTCTAGAACTTTCCACACTGATGACCATGTCCAGTAACACAATGTGGCATGGGGCTCCCAGCCACCTGTGGCTTTCAAAACATTTGAAATGTGTCTAATGGAAGCCTGAACTTCCACTCAGTTCCCTCTGAGTCCTGTGACCCAGCCCCAGAGCAGCCAGTTACAGACCCCTTGGGAGAACGTGGCAGTTCCATAAAGCTGTGCAGCCTCAGTGACCACATCTCCATCACTGTCCACAGCTAGTCATGTTCCACATGACCACAGGACAGCAGGTGCTCATACACAGGGCATGTCCTTCCTCCATATATGGGAGGTCTATGGAGAGGGTCAGTGAGGGTCAGAGACCACCATGCTTGAGGAGCATGGAGGAGAAACATGGACAAAGAACCAGGGAGGGTGGGAAAGGGGGGGCAGTGCTAGTAATATGTATCCCAGAGATGGTCTCTCTCTGATCCATACCACATCTGTAAAACCCTGATGTAGCTTCTTCCCAAGATGCTGAAGAAACAGGGAGAACACAGGTGCCCCTGCCTTAATCCCTGTCAGCCAGGAAGACTCACCAGCAGCATGGTCCTCGGGTAAATGGCTTTCCCATGATGCAGGACAATACCTGGGAACTGTGCAGCAGAGCCAGGCAAGTCATCAGTTTGGGCAGCAGCACACTAGTGGAGGCTCTGTCTGGGGTGAATCCCTAGGAGAAGTGAAATCTGTTTCTGGGCCAAATCTCAGACAATGTAGACAAAATATTTCAGAGCTAAGAAGATATTTTCAGTTGGTTATCCTTAAGAGGGCGACACTCCCCAAAGTCACCTTTGGCCCTGGCATATCAGCTACCTCCAAATAACAATTTAATTGGTTCTTTCAGGCAGGTTCACTAGAGCTGCCCAGAGCACACCTGATTGCATCCAGCTACCCAATGGCACACTGTTTCTACAAAGAATCATGATGCCTGCCTGCACTGTATGTTAACTTCAAACATGGTACGACTTCCTGTGTGAAAAAAGACACAAACATAAAGTTGTGGTCAGTCCTCTGTGCCCTATAAAATGCTCCAAAAAGATAAACTGTTTTAAGCCTCATGTCACACTTTGTGTTCCCCACTTGGACGCTCTACTGAACAGCTTCACAACTGGTTTCCCTTTGCATGAAGGGACAGCCGGCTGGCCAGCATGCATGAGCCAATGCAGATCACATACAGCTATGAAGCCCCAGAGCAGTAATGAGGCTGACTGAGGGCCAGCTGCCACTCAGTCCCTGCTATGTAGTCTCAGGTACTGGTTCCAAGTGGGACAGAGAGGTGCTGCACAGCTTTGCCTTACCTGGCCTCAAGGTACTTGTGCAGTGTCTACCAGGGATGGTAACTGTGGACGGGGTTCCTAAACCTAACCTGGTTTTCTCCACCAGTTTATCACCATGCCATACCTCTCTTGGCATGTCATGGTACATCACTGGTCCTTGAAAAGTGAAGTTTCTCCTTGTCTGGTTTTCTCCAGCCCCTTAAGTTTCCTTACCTACGAGAGAGTCGGAATAGGTCATGTAATTTGACAGGGTATGTAGAATTTTACATGTATTGGGCAACTCTGTGACATTGGGAGATGTGGCAGCTATTTGTTCACATCTCATCCAGTCAGGTGCTTCTCTGTCTATTCAGTGTGGGACCCGAACCCATATGAAGGCACTGCCCATACTCACATTGGTCTTCCCTGCTCAGTTCAATCTTTAGAAACAAGGAAACAAGCGCCATAGACATTCCCAAGGCTGCGTCTACTAGATGATTCCAAATCAAGCCAAGTTAACAGTGAAGCCCATCTGTCATCATGATAAACAATTAGTCCTTTGCAGAATTTATATCATGAGGCACATGGAAAATCTCTGCAGGACACTGGTTTCTATTTCTACTTCTGTTGAACATTACTCAGACGCATGCCATCTTTTGCTTCTAGATTTGTGTCCCTGCCATCTGCAGGGCATCGGTTCCCTACTTTCTTCTCCAGCCACTCCATGCTAACACAGTACAGTGAAGATTTTGTCCCTCTTGTGTCAGCTTCCTCCTGAAAGACCCTCATGCTGTGGGCAGATGCCATTGACTACTTCTCTTTTCTGATGAGTTCAGTATCATGTGTTCCATGTAGCCTTGACTTACACGAGCAATCTGACACTCTACAACGTGTTCAGATGGAGAATGTTTGTTATAGCACCACAGGAGACTTACACTCTGGGTCCCAGTGGGGAGACATGTTGTACAAAATCTCCAGTCCCACCTAGCCCCACTGCCCAAATGGATCTCTCCTTCCCACGGCCTGGCCTAGCCCACCTGCAGCCCCACTGTCACTTAACACCAAATAATGACTCAAATGCTTATATTAATTAAAATCTCTTTGGTCTATGGCCCAGGATTATTGCTAGCTAGCTCTTGTATCTTAACTCAGACCATTTCTACTAATCTATATTTTGCCACATGGCTCGTGACTTACCTGTACTTTTACATCTTGCTTCTTGAATGGCTGGATGATGTCTCTCGCTGACTCTGCCCTCCCTCCCCTTTATCCATGCTCGGATTTCCTGCCTGCTTTTAAGATGCCTTGCCATAGGCCAAAATAATTCCTTTATTATCTAATAGTATTCACAGCACACACAAAAACATCCCATATCAGAACACTCTGGATTTGACTGAGACTCTCAGAATGAACTCCTCAATAGTCTGTGTCCTTATCCTTACTCTGCCCTTGGCCTGTGTTAGCCTTTCAGGGTTGCATCTAAAAAACATCACAAGTTGTGGGGCTTCAGAGAAATAACTCAGTTTGTAAAGTGCTTCACACACACACACACACACACACACACACACACACACACACATTTGGATCTCCAGTATCCATTTAAAAGTCGAGTCTAAAATCTTAGACTGGAGCCATGGGAGAGTCAGTCAAATGGATGAGGTCCAACTTCAGTGAGAAATGCTGTCTCAGCAGGTGGAAGGAAGAATCCTAAAGTCAACTTTGGTCTCCACATGCACATGCAACCCTCCAACATACACACACACACACACACACACATACACACACATCTTCATAGGTCACAAATGAGGATGACCTCACCCTCATGACCTCTGAATGTATTCCAGCTCTAACTGGAGATATGACATTGTACTGGGCAGTGAACCTGACAATGACTGTAGTCATGAGGAGAACATCATGTGAAAGCCACAAGACCAGGAATCTCTGGACACCTTGGATGGCATAGACCCTGGAAGCCACCACAGTCAATTAAGCATGTTTCCTCATCTGGACATGGACACTGTGAGTACAAGCTGAGGAGCACATAAACAAAGTGACCTCTGACTCCCAGGAGTTCAAAGCCCACTCATACCAGGTCAGACTCCCAACCTAAGACTTGAAGGATGAGTTTCTGTTATCACATCCCAACATGGGCTGCTTTGTCACTGTGTCATAGTGTCATAGTGTCTGGTTTACCCTGATCCAGCCAAGGCTGGACTGTGTGAGAAACTGCCCTTCCTTGACAGCATGCTCTGGACACGGAACCTTGGGTTGTAGTTGTGTACTTCACTTTTCTAAAGCCACGAAAGAGCAGGATCTGACTTTATCTTTGCCTGGAAATGATCAAGTATCAGCTGATTGTGAGCATCACCCACAATCTTTGTGGAAGCTGCACCCAAAGATAACATGATATTCCCCCTCCCCCCATATGAGGTCTCATGTAGGCCATGCTATCTACAAATTCATATATAACCAAGGATGACCCTGAATTCCTGATCTTCTTGCCTCTACCTCCCTGATGCTATAGTGTACCACAGTACCTGGAGATTCAGTCAGGGCTTCAGACAAGCTCGTAAAGCCCCATTACAAATAGGATGTGAGCTTTAGCCCAGCCCTCCAACCCCCCAGCCCTAGTCTCTTAAGTAGTAAATTCCCCTGGTATACTTAAAAATCGGACTCAATTTACAAGCGCCATGGCTTCTAGGCACAGCATTCCCCCCACAGAGCTGAGGGCATCACAGCCCTCTGCTGGGCAGGCAGCTGATGCATTGCCCCCTACTAGCTCCTAAAGGGAAGCATGTAGCCACCACTGCTGTGCAAGGCACTGGTTGCTGCGGGCGGCAGACTGTGGCCTATCACCACTGTAATTAATCCTGTATTCCATAGCCCAAGCCACAATGCTCGCCTTGAGCTGAAGCTGGAGTATGGCATGCCTATCTATATCTGTAAATGAATGATATCATTATTTTGGGAAATGAAAGTTTAAGCTCTGTAAAACATACAATCCCGTGGAGATCTCAGCAGAGGAACTTGTACGCGCAGGTGTTGGACGTGATAAGGTGTGCTGCCATTTATCTGTGTACTTGCAGACAAATATTAACATAGGCATGAATTAAGCATTTAATCCCTTTTATTATAAATTGAATATCTTTATTTTAACAAACATCAACAATGCATGTTATTGTATGCCCCTCTATTCACTTCTGTTCCCCACAGCGCACCGTTACGCGATACGCCACAGTACACGTGTTCCTGGAACAGTAGCATCTGCAGGGGATTCCGCAGCATACTCCATCCTCTCCCAGACAAAGGCATCCTCCCACAGAGCCCCACACGTGGGTGTCCTGGAAAGTAGGAACACAGTGTGTGTTGAGGCATGGGTAGAGCCAAAGGCTCACATCTCTGAAACCTTGAGGCACTTAGTCTCAGGTGCTGAGGTGAGGATATCTAAGGAGCTTGGCGCTGCTAGGTGCCCAGAAGTGGCACCTCTGTTATTCTCATCACTCTGCAACCAATTACAGACAGGAGAAACCAAAGGTAGAAAGGGCTGACCCTGCCTCATGGAAGCATAGTTCATTTTGGCTGAAAAGACACACATGAGGTGGCTGGTCACATTGTATCCACAGTCAGGAAGAAGAATGGAGATGAATGACCATGATCTTTGCTTTCTCTTATTTAGTCTGGGACCCCAGCTCAGGGAATGGTGCCTGAGCTTAGGGTAGATCTCCCATCTCAATGAATAAATGTAAAAACTCCTTCACAGCCATGCCCAGAAGTGTGCTTCCTTAATGAGTCTAGATTAAATTAACCCCCAGAGAACCACCGGGATGGTTGCCACACTTTCTGACCTGCTTACTGAAGGAACATGCCTTCAGTAAGGTAGATAGTTGGCAGGGTATAAATGCAACAACCCCAATAGGTATGTATCTTAACACACTGCCTTAGTGTGCAAGAGTTTCTAGAACATCGACTGCATGGGATGAACAGTACCCTTAAATTCATATGTAGAGAAACCCAAGGGTGGATTTGAGAGAGATAATGAAGGGCAATATCATGAAGAAAAGGGATGGATTTAGCTGAGGAAATAGAAAAGCCAGTCAGATAACAAGCATACCAGCATAGAGGGAGCATGGTGGGTACAAATGGATATAGTATATGGGTCAGCTCTGTAACAGGGATGCTTCAGGAAGAGCAAGAACAATAGTACATTGAAACTACACAGGACCCAGGGATTCAATGTGACCTTCTAGGGAATGAACCCAATACCTCACAAGGTCATGGTCCCCACTAAACCACAGCAGCTGTCCTGGGGCAGCCCCCCCACACACACACACACGATAGGCATTCACAAAAGTAAAGCTGTAGGAGGAACCAGCAAGAAGGTGGTAGTATTTGTGTCCAGAACCTTCTGACTTCACTGCCTCTGATGAAGGAAAAAGGCTGGCTGCTGCAACCCTTCCCTATAACCCATTTCTCCTGGTCTAGAACATACCATGCTTTGTCATGGCTTTCCATGAAAGTTCAAGGCATCTGCATGCCACACACAGCAGCAGAAAGATGATAAAATAGATTTCCTGTCTTATTCCAACTGGCATCAGATTCACAAGTTTGTAGAATCGAAACTGATAACTTAGAAGAAAGGGAGAGGAAGAAAAAAAAATCCTCAAGAAATACCAACATCAGAAAGGCTGCCAACCTCTGGTCCAGCTTTGGATGCCGCTGGAAGAGGGCAGCATCCCTCTTCAGTCTCCAGCAAGCTCTAGCTGCCTATGAGACAAAGAGCATGTTTCCCCGAAGAACCTACCTGGAGGTCTGTTTTGATTTATAAAAAAGCAAGTGCCAGAAATAAACTCAGATGATGTAAAGAAGCTGCAGCTGACAAGAAAGTGAACGCTTCCTGGCAGAATGCGGCCACTCTGAAAGCTGCAGCTCTGTTTACACAGTTCAGCGTAATCTTCATTATCCGAAAAAGCCTTCTGATTGTTTAATTCCTCAAATGACACCTATTTGAATTTTTTCCTTCACTTTATACATGGCCCTACTTTGTTAGCTCCAAAGAGTGTGTGTGCACTGCATCTTATAGCCCATGCTTGCCTCTTTGCAGTCTGCTGAAGGGCCAACATGGCTGCCCCAAAGAGGCAATGCAGTATTGGGGGACTACAGAGATACCCACTGTTGACTCTGACTTTTATAGGCATGTGTACATGCATGTGCACGCATGTTGTGGGATTCAGGTGTCAGCTGACAAGGTCAAGGGACATTTATACAGAGCACCGGGCCCCCCGACCTGAAGGGGGCGGGAGAAAAGCCCCATTGAAAAGGAGCTGCTGGGATCTTGGGAAGGCCCGTTCTTCCTCTCTCTTTTTATCTTTATTTTATTATTTTTTTGTTCCCTGACTGGGAATCAAACCTGGATCTCAATGGTGAGAGTGCAGAACCTTAACCACTAGACTGAGCCAGCCGCCCCCTTCAGGTCGGGGGCCCCGGTGCTCTGTATAAATGTCCCTTGACCTTGTCAGCTGACACCTGAATCCCACAACACACGCACACACACAGACACACACAAACACACACACACACCCTTCAACCTTCTATATACCTCTCCCCAGAAACTGACTAGGGTTCCAAGGACTGTAAGGGATAACAGAGTATCCACTATACGGAGCCAGGATTTTTGCTCCATCATAGACTGTGCCTGCAAAGCCTTAAGTTTGATGACTCTGCCTACACTAGGAACAGCAAAGAGAACTCTGAACATACAACCCCTACCTGGGTCACATGCACACATGCATTCTACCCTCTTTCCTGTTTCTCACAGGAAAAGAATTCTGAGTTAAATATGTGTCTTAAAATGAATCTCCATAAAGAGCAAAAGCTTATATTTCAGCTCAGTATTTTTCCATTAATTATTAAGGACAATCATTTAATCTTGCCTCAATTATTAAAATCACTACAGGATTTCTCTTGGAATCAGATTGAGATCTGTCTGCAAACTATTAGCACAAGATTCTGCATGTGTTTTTTAACTTTGCAGTCGTGTGGGCACAAGAGTGACTTTATTTATTTATGCTGCTGCACTGTAATAGGTAAAAACAACTTCCTCCTCTTATATTCTCTTACATGAAGGCACCAAAGTCACCATTCCAACTGTCAGATGCTTCTTCCTGAAAATGTCCCTTTTGTCACTTCTGGACCCAGAGCAAAGGAATATGGGAGAGTTCTGGAGTAGTTTGTCCATGAGTCAGTGTTTCCTAGCGTCCCTGTGAATAGCCTAAGCTGTTCTCAGCATTTATGGCTTCCCAGAGCAACATCTCAGCTATTCTCTGAGGACAACCCACCCCTCACTCCAATCTTAAAGCCACAAAGGCTTTTAGCACCCAGTCTATTTACCATGATGTCAGTGTCTCCTTCAGAGTGCTCTAGTCCCCAGCTTTTGGAGAACCTTCCAGAAGGAGAGCTGTATGAGTGTGAGGCAGACTCCTGTTCGTTTTGGCAGAGCTGACTGCTCGGTTCAAATTTCACACTAGGAGACATAGTGCTCAGCAAGGCAGTTGGTCAAATCTTCAGTAAAGGACTTTTGCCAAGGCAGGAGGCAGATACTTGCTGGACAGAAATCTCTGCCCGCAGTAGGAGAAACTAAAACTACACTGTCCTGTAGGAAGAGTAAGTAAGAGTTGGCAGGTGCTGCCCACCTTGCATGTTCCCCCTCCTCCACATCCCTGTTGAGCCTAGGACCCCGAGAGAGTGTATCTTATGAGTTGGGGACAGTGAGAAAAGTGACAAGTCTACAATAGACCTTGGGGCATCTTTCTGAGACTGGGTTCAGAATAGATGACTAATGACCTTATTTGTTTGTTTATTTTGGTTGTTTGAGACAAGAGCTCCTAAAGACAAGACTGAACTGGAACTCACTATTTTGTTAAGACTGGCCTTGAATTTCTAACCCTCTTTCCTCTACCTTCTAAGGACTAGACTGCGGACCTGAGCCACCGCATGTGGCTTCACTGACATCTTTAGAGAATTCTGCACTGGGCTCACTCAACCTCCCCTACACCTCCCACCACAAACACAGGACAACAACACCAATGTCACTGTGCACCCACAGAAGGTGTAAGAAGGTATGTCCCAAGGAGTGGGCAACCACAGAGGAACACCCAACCCAGAAGCTAAGAGCAACTGTGGACAAATCATCTCCACTTGAGATGAAGAACAGGGGATGAAGCTGCCTATCACAGTGTTTGCAAAAACTTTATAGAGTAGAACAAAGAAGTGGTCAAGAGCATTCTGTGAAGTAGGATTTACAAATAGCTTCATGCTCCAGGGAACTAATAAAAGTGTGAATTTTTAAGGCAAGTTGTAACATCAGAGAAGGGGCAGAGGGATTAAGAAGCACATAGGGCTAATGGATTTACACAGAGGAGTTCAATTGATCCGGGTTAACTGATCCTACTTCAGCCTTCAGAGTCATGGAAGGCTGAAAAGACATTGTCCAAAAGTCTGACTGCAACTATAGCAGGAAAAACTTGATGGAGGAAAATGAACAGAGAGGAAGGCAATGGAAGAAAAGATTAACACGTGGAAGAAATGTACTCAATACCACAGAAAGCAAAACATAAACTGAAGGCTATTGGTTATTGTAGGTTAACCTACAATTTAAGCAACTGCTCCATACATCAGGAAAAATAATGTTTTTTATCAACAAAACCCTATCAAGTAGGATCTATGGGGTGAACGGATCATTCCCCAAATGCCATCAGATCTCAGTGTGGTTGACAGCAGAGAAATGCTGAACATCGTGTGGACCTCAAGTCTTGGCCCCAGATCTCCCCAAGACAGAGAGGCCAGCAGAGGAACAGTCAGTCCTTGGCAGGAAGGCAGATGGGAGGAAGGGAGTATGACACCAAGCAGAGCCAGGCTCAGGTGTATGTGTATAGTGGGATGAGGCTCAGGTGTATGTGTATAGTGGGTGAGGCTCAGGTGTATGTGTATAGTGGGATGAGGCTCAGACGTATGTGTATAGTGGGTGAGGCTCAGGTGTATGTGTATAGTGGGATGAGGCTCAGGTGTATGTGTATAGTGGGTGAGGCTCAGGTGTATGTGTATAGTGGGATGAGGCTCAGGTGTATGTGTATAGTGGGATGAGGCTCAGGTGTATGTGTATAGTGGGTGAGGCTCAGGTGTATGTGTATAGTGGGATGAGGCTCAGACGTATGTGTATAGTGGGATGAGGCTCAGGTGTATGTGTATAGTGGGATGAGGCTCAGACGTATGTGTATAGTGGGATGAGGCTCAGGTGTATGTGTATAGTGGGATGAGGCTCAGGTGTATGTGTATAGTGGGTGAGGCTCAGGTGTATGTGTATAGTGGGATGAGGCTCAGACGTATGTGTATAGTGGGATGAGGCTCAGGTGTATGTGTATAGTGGGATGAGGCTCAGACGTATGTGTATAGTGGGATGAGGCTCAGGTGTATGTGTATAGTGGGATGAGGCTCAGACGTATGTGTATAGTGGGATGAGGCTCAGGTGTATGTGTATAGTGGGATGCATCATCATCAATGTGCCCAGGACTGTGCTCGTCAACTCAGCAGCTGTCAAAACCATATGTAAGAAAAATGAAATCCAGTGTCACATCATACATGCCATAGCAGCCACCATGCTGGAAGAGGCATACTGTCCGCCTCTCTGTAGGCAGCCTATCAGTTGGGTCACAGGCTGGCATAGATCTCTCTTAGCAGCTCTGCCCACTCTTTTCCCAAGTCTGTGGCATTTGCACTTCGGTGACCTTCACACCCAGGTTCATCCCCAGTGTAGTACCTCAGCAAGTTGAGCAACTACTGCCAGATGCAGGAAGGAACAGGCAAAGAAAGAGCTCAGTGCTGCACACTTTCCAAAACATTTGCTGCCACAGTCCCGTTTGTATTACACTGGCCTGAATTTTGCCACCCAGATGTTTTGGAACAATTACTGTCAAGAAAAGAGGGGTTTTGGCCCCAAGGCCTCTAATCATTCACTTTACCAGATAAAACTGCTTGGAGAGAAAGTGAGAGCACTGCCTATCCTGAGGGACTGATTCCATCTATCTGAGGATGCCAGAGCTTTGGAGGGAATCAGCTACTAGTTTGATTAGTCTTTCACTCCTATACCGAGGTTGGATGACCGATTTGCACATCAGGACCACTATGGACCTCCACCGGAGTTTCCTTTGGCTTTGCCCTGCCCAGGCATAGTTCACCATCTTTCAGGAGCCCATTCCCTATAGAGGAACACCTAGCCCAGCATTGACTTTGGGATGAATGAATTGGACTTGCCTGGAGTGGATGTGCCATGCTGGGCTGGCCTACCTTAGGACTTCTTGTCCTTTTGGGGGAAGGGATGGGTGGATGGGGAGGGGTGAGGCTGAGGGATGGTTGGAAGGGATTGGGGGGTGGGGGGGAGCAGGGGGATACATTGATGGAGATGACATTTTTTAAAGAAAAGAAAAGGAGTTTAGGGCTATAGAGAGTCTGATCAATAACTGTTCACCTGTAAGCTTGAATAATTGAGTTAGATTGCCCCCAAAACACAGGGTTTTTTTTTAAAGCTATAATGGCATATTCTTGTAATCCCAGAGCCTGGAAGGCAGGTAGATCCCTGGGGCTCAATGGCCATCGAGTTTAGCTGAATCAACAAGTTCCAGGTAAATAGAGAGATTCTATCTCAAAAAAATATGGTGTAGGATACCTGAGGAAGATGTCTAGAGAGAGAAAGAATGGATGGAGTTACTACTTTTAGCTTGGATACTAAAAGATCAATTACTCAAATATTCATTAAAAATGACCACCAGAAAGATATTTAAATTTTGGGACTATCTTCCCAATTTGCCTTCATGCCTTACTGAGAAAGCCATCAGAAGATGCTTTCCAGCAAGGTGAAAAGACAACTCACAAGGGGAAGTAGCCTGTGCTTCCTTTTACCATCTAAAGTAAAGGCCAGACAGAAAGATTTTCTAGCTCTTGGTCCTACGTAAAACTTTAATTCTGTAGATCTGTGTGCCGCATCCCTTCAGATTCAGAATCATGAAGGAGTATGCTTTCGTTTGGAGTAGGCAGCATCTCCTGGGCCACCCTCTGATACCTTCAATCATTTCACCTTCTTGAGGGCTCAGGAGATGTTTTACATGTAGGAAGCCAAATATTTTGCAGTTAGGATTTAATATCTTCAAGTTGAAGTAACACGAGCAGACATCACTTTTCTGTTAATAAAATCCTTCAAAAGTGTATTTAGAAGACTCAAAAGCAGGAACAACATATACCTGTGTGCCCCTACTCACAAAAGCCATTAGATGCTTCAATCCCAGTGTGGAAACCCAAGTACGCATTAATAGACAAATGGAAAAACAGATAAGGTCTGTGCACACAGTGGAATAAGACTTAACCAACAAGAAGATGGTCACACACTTCAGGACTGTAGATGGAGGACATGGGGGTAAAATAAGCAATGACTGATTCCATCTATCCAAGGAAGCCAGAGCTGTCAGATTCAGAGTCACAGGACAGAGCAATGGATGGACAGAAGCACAAGGGTTTAGGGCGTGGAAATCCCAGTTTTGGAAAATGAGAAGTTCTGGAGATGATGGTGGCGATGGTCACACCAGGACAAGAATGCACACAACTCCACTGGAAGGTATAGTTAAAACGTTAAACCTGGGCTGGAGGTGTGGCTTAGAGTACAGTCCTGCCTCCTGTGTATAATAAGGCCCTCAACCACAGAAAATAAAATTTAAAATGCCAAATATCATTTCAGATGACTTTCCACAATATGATCACAACATTAAATACCATCAAAAATAAGGCCTCTTCCCCGACTGTGGTTTCAAACATGGCCTTAAAAGCCACTATGTCTTGGTCCCAGGTGGCCTGCAGGCAGAAGGCAAACAGGTTGAATTGTGTATCCGTATAAACAGCAGAACTTGATCTTTAATGAGATTTTATACACGTTGTAGAGTGTTAGCCTATGGCCACCTTAGCTCTGGGCTTAGAGCAGGCAGCTCAAACTGTGCATTGGAAGCAAATGTATCTGACTGACTGGCCATATACCCGGGAGGTCTCCTGATATGGACAAAAGCTACTGAGATATATTGTCCACTAATTTCCTCAATCTAACACAAGTCCATGGCTTACAAAACTGTAGCAATAAGAAAATATTGAGTTTAAAGGGCTCTGAAGAGAGCTCAGTGGGTGAAGTATTAGGTATGCAAACAGGAAAACCTGAACTCAGGTCTCCAACACCCTTGTAAAAGCTAGACATGAGGACATGCATATGACTCCAGTCAGGTGTGGTGGTACACACCTCCTACCTATCACTCAAGAAGCAAAGGATTATTAGAAGGTCAAGGCCATTGTTGGCTATGTAGCAAGTTTGAGGCCAGCCTCAGGTATTTGAGATTCTGTGTCCAAAAAAACAAAACAAAACAAACAAACAAACAAACAAACAAAAAAGTGAAATAAGAAACCTCATTGTTATTAAGTCACAGAAACCACTTTCCAGCTGTTCCACAGAATTAGGACAACCCAGCCAGGTCTGGAAATTGCCATTGGCTCCACCCATGTTCAGACCAGCCTATCCCAAGACAAAGAATTAGTGCAGGCCAGCCTGTTACCCCGAGTATACACCTGGGTAGTCCACCAACAACACAGAGGTGACAGTTCTGTGCAATCCACAGTATCCCTACATGCACAGAATTAATTAAAAATCACAGCCTCAAATGAACCACCCCAGGAAGATTATCTCCCTCCATAATTGAATTGTGAGCCCCGGAGGATGCAAATTCAACTGTCTTAAATTAATGAGCCCTGTCTGGTGAGCCCCCAGGTCTTTCTGAAGATAAAAATTTAAGACTTCCTCATGAGCACTGGGCCTCCCCGGCTCCCAGTCATGTTAGCTGCTTGGCTTTTTAGGACAAGAACTCTGTGAAGAGTATGATGTGTTCTATGAAAGGCCATGGTTTCCCAAATCTTATTATTCTGGGACCCTGAGATCAGACTGAGGTACACACTTACAGTTTGTCCATAGACAGATGTGGACACTAACCCTGGGCATGTGCACAATATAGAAATGTCACTCACATTCTAGACCTGGCCCCGAATCCTGTCCAGAGTCAACACTGGTTATCTCACAGTAAACACAAGGCAAGTTAGTGTGTACATATGCATGTGAGTGCCTGTGTACATGCACTTGTATAATCATGTATCAACCGACATCAGATGTTTTCTTCAGATGCTTTTCCACGTACTTATACATGAACATGGAGGCCAGAGGTTGACCTTGACATCTTCTACAATTGTTTTTCCATCATATTTTTTTGATACAAGGTCTTTTACTGAAACTGGAGCTTACTAATAGAGCTAGACTAGCTGGCCAGCAACTCTTCCCTCACCCCACTCTGCCCCCAGTGCTGAGACTACAGGAATACACTGCCACATCCAGCCTGCTTTTATAGAGGTCCTGAGGACCAGAATTTGGGTCCCCATTCTTGCACAAGTATGTTACCTACTAAACCATTTCCCTATGTCCACAAAATCATTCCTAAGCTCATATTTTGGGGGCTCAGCTGTCCTTGTACCCTATCACTATCCATTTGGGGCAGAGAGAAAACAGTGTTACTCAGTGAGCTTTATTCCTTTCCCTTTGAACTTTTCGTAAGCAGGGCCCCAGCTCATAGGAATGTGTTTCAAACACCAAGAAAGTTCCCCTCCTCTCAGTTAATTCCCTCTGGAAACTCACAGAAACACCAAAAGGCATGCCTCATCCATAACCAAGTGTATTTTAATCCAATCAAGATGAAGGGGAGAATCAGCCATCATGCACAGTGAAATGTGAGTGTGACCCATGAACTCAGGCTGCTAAATCAGGGTCACACTGTAAAACAGCATCATGAAAACCCCTTCCCCACCTTCATCTGGCTCAGAAAAGAGAGTTCAGATACCCTATAGGCTTATTGTTGCTCTAAGAGCCTGAAGTTGCAACTCATCTAGGCATGTCTGGAGATGTGGCATTTTCTGAGGTTGTTGGAGGTAATTAACTTACATGTAATAATGATGTAAATACCTATTTCAAAGATAGTTGACCCCCCCCCCCCAGCTGAGACCTGAATTCTCACAGAAGGAGACACTAGAGAGCCTGTTACCTATAGTGTGAGGGAGGAAGGTGGCCTGGCCAGAGATTCTTGGAGCTTGTGCCTGATGGAGGGCTCCCACTTCCTGGAACTACAGGATAAAGATTTACACCACTGTGCTGCCTGTCTGATAGTACAACAGCCCATTGCCTGTAGCATAGTGGTGGTGATCCTGTTGGTGTTCTATTACCATAGCTCTCTGATTGTGATAGCGTCTATGGGCTCTTTATTGCTCCCTTAGGGTCCACCCTTAGGGTCCATCAGTCACCCCAGGAGCAGGGAAAAGATGAGGTACTGGAGCAGTGACCACTGGTAAATACACATCTCAGGAGAGTAGTGGGGGGGGGGGCTCACAGGGTGGAATGGTTTTCACTGAGTAAACTATGGGTTGTTCCTTGGTAAGCTGGATGTGAACTGACCCATCTTGCACCTCCTCCAAGCCATTCGTAGTGGCTTGTCCACACAATGACTCCACTCTCCATGACTGCTACAGAATGTAATGGCTAGACTCTCAGGCCTTCTACTCAGGGTGGTGGCCTGTTCTCATCCACACAGGCTGTTCACTACACCTGCAATCTGGGCTCCTTCCTTAGGACATTTATTGACTTCTGAGAAAAATCAATATTTTTCTCACACACACCAACCAGCATCATCTCTAACAACTTCACAGGAAAATCTGCCTAGGCATTCACATTTCTATTGGCATGTGCATGCTCACATCCTGTGTACATATTTATAAAGGGAATGGAGGAGCAAAGAGGCATGGGGATATTCCTGCATCACAATGCAGTAGGCTTTGGAGACAGGCCTGACTCAGCTTCCTCTCCCTCCCACCCCCCAACGCGGGATCTTGCTAGCCAAATCTTTGTTCTGTCCTATATTGATAATTCCTGTCTCTTAATTAGCTGAATGCTCTGCTTACTTTTTCAAGCATGTTTCAAAAAAGTGTGTTTTTCACATTTATTTGAGAAATACTAATTGAGCACCTAGTCTCCAGCATGCTGAGCCTCATTGGGGAGGATTTCACAGCAACAGATGCTGAAGTTGAAGCGGGCATCATCCAGTGGCAGAGCATAAACATGACTCTCACTCAATATCATCCACAATGAAAGCACCAATCTGTCATCGGGAGACATTGAGCAGTAAAAGAAACCACCATCCTTTGTGTTCTCATGAAGCAGTGGCTCCCAAATGTCATCTGTGTCTTTTAGAGAATGGCCTTCAAGATGTGGGACGTAGAGCTGAGTGTGAAGGTTCAAGCTGGTAACCCCAGAACTTGTAAAGCCAAGGCGGGAAGACTGCCAGAGCTGTAGGCCAGCGTGGGTCCCAAAGATACAAACTAACCAAAAAGAAAGGCATGAAAAAGGAAAAAGGAGCAAAGGAGGAGAGAAAGGATGGGCACCTACACACCCAGGACCACAGAGGAATCCCCAGTAATCCTAGAGGTGCTTCTGACCAAGCCACGCCCCAAATGAGGACACTGGTAACCATCCAGCCCCCTGTCTCCATGCTGCCCCCATCCTGCAGAAAGAAGTGCTACTTGACTGCTGCCATAGGCAACTGTACCTCGCTGGGAATGGCAAACCAAATCCATCTCACACGACATGTCCTTTTTCCACTTCTTGGAGTTTCCTCTTCAGAGTACCACCAGCAAACCACACACATTCTCTTCAACTTGTAAAAATTTAAGAAGTTACACCAGCTTTGGGTAAAGCACTAACCATGCAGAGCGTGGGTTTGAGGTGCCCATTCACTTCTCTTTTTGTGGTCTCACCATATCCCAAGGCCCTCCCAGACAAGGAAAGGCACCCCAAATCCTTCGTCAACAAAGAAGGCAAAATGTTGGATACAGTCTTTGGTGCATAGGGAGTATACCCAGGAACAGACAGCCCTAGGAAAAACCTTGGCCTATGTGTCCCCTGGCTATTGACACACAGTAATGTCCTTGTTAGGAGCCACTGGAGGGCAGAGCTTGTGTCTCTGTAGCATGTCACCACACTGAAAACACCAAATGCAGCAGGAGATGTCTGACCAAACAGTCATCAGGCATATGACACACAAAAAAGTGTAAGGGCCCTATGGGAACATTGTTGCTGAAGATTACTTGTTGTGTATCTGAAATTCAAATTTCCCCCAAGCATCTATATGATAACTGGCAATGCCACACCAATACCCCAATGGACTCAGTCAATACCACTTTCCCAAGCTCTTTGGCCACAGGTGCCTGTCACATACACATCCTCCTAAGACTGTCCTTTCCAGCAATGGCAGAGCCAAGCAATGTACCACCAATGAGACCCACTCCAAAAAGAGGAAGGAAAAAATGGGGGCTCCAGGCTTCAGTCCCATTAAACCTACGACTGTGCCATCAGCAAATTAAAATCAATTGAAATCTATTTCCGGCATAAAGTCTCTCTCCTGGCTGTGCTCATCTGTGGCACTAACAGCTCCCAGCTATGAAACAGGTGCTTGTAAATTAATTAGCCTACTGAAACACACCTTAAAATGAATTTCCCAGAACTCCCTGGCAGAGAGCCATCCTGGCCCCACGAGCTGATCAGCGTCTGTAAATATTGAGATTTGATAAAGTGCGGCTGCTCTGGCAGCAGATGGCTGGGGACGGTCGGCTGACACCACCACGCTGGCTTGTATATGAGGACTCTACTGAGAGACGTCCTCTGGGAGCCACTGGAAGACCACATCCCTCCACAGCTATTTGCCTCCTAATTGAAAATCCTTATTCCCAGATGGAGCTGAGCGTGCTTCTGTGGGCACCGCACTCTGCAGTGCTTGACTGTTGATACATAGGTAATTGCTTTCCGTAATGCAGGTTAAATGTGACATTTAGTGCTTAATAAAAATTATCAAGGCCAGAGCCGTTTATCATTCTTACACTTTGGGCTGTCACTTCTAAAGGGATCTTCCATTCATCTGGATGCTTGAAGAGACTGATGATGCCATGCAGGGCTGCCACAGGGACAGAAATGCTTCTTGGATTTATTCTTTATATATAAAAAAGTTTTAACATTTATTTATTATGTATTTGTGGTATAGGAGTGGGGAATGCACAGCACGAGTGTGAAAGTCAGGTGACAGCTTAAAGGGAAGATACTTGTGTCAACCTCTGGCCTCTCCACCCATGTGTGCAAATGTGTGCATATACTCACACAGGCATGTGAACACATTTGTTTACTTAAGTTATTTCAAATAAATTTTCTGTGTACAGTGTCTCTCCTCTGTGTCTAATACTCAGGCGAGAGATTGACAACTCAGTGCTGGGCACACAGCATTGAGGCGGATGGACACGGTACCTGACCCCTCCCGTAGGCAGTATGGGGATTACAGTTTTCCTTGAATAGTACAAAGTAAACCTAGAAGACAAGCGGCTACATGTACCATCTCTACATGTCTGCCACACACACGTTAACTTGAGGAACCATTAGCCACAGGCTTCAGGAGCTGAGCTCCACAACACAGTTGCTTTCTACCAAGGTAGAAGCAACCTGCAAGCAAGCTGGAGAGAAGCTACTATCTGGAGCAAGAGCCCACAAGGCCAGCTTCAGTGCCCATACCCAATACCAGCTTCCCATGGACTTCCTGGAACAAGCCAGGGACAAGAACCACACAGATGCCATAATCTTCTGAGTGGTACCAATTCTAGGATTGAACAGCAATACTGTGCCCATTTCAATGACATGTCACCATAGTTTCAGGCATTACTTTATAGTCTCCAGTTGGCGGTGCTGTCTGGGGGGGTCTGGGAAGTGTGCCCTTGCTGGAGGAAGGAAGTCACTGGAAGTGACCTTTGAGAGTGAAAAAACTCCCTCCACTTCAAGTCTGCACTCTCTACTTTATACTTAGGGTTCGGTGCATGCTCCTTCTGTTCCTGCAGCCATGCCTTCGTTGTGGACTCAAACCATCTAAATGATAAGCCCAAACAAAACCTTTCTTCTATAAGCTGCCATTGGTCACAGTGTTTTATCACAGCAGTCAAGAGAGAAGTACATGATACATATGCTGACATTCCTGTCCCTAGATTGCCATGGCTTCCCATCACCCTCCGACTCCCTCTTCAAATACCTACAGTTTTTAGGTCAGATTTGGCCTAGAATGTGCCTGTTATACCTGAGCTGCCCAAAAAGAATTGGGAAAGGACAAAGTGAAGGTGCACACCTGAACCACTCCTGCCATGGCATGCACCATAACCGAAGGTGCCTTTGGCTTCTCAGTAGTCATTTTTCTGCTGGCATATGCAAAAAATATAATTTTGATTTTTAAAAATATATCTAGAAAGATCTAGAAAATATCAACTAAAATCCCATGACTCACACTCAGGTTGCATGCACTATCTGACTCTGTCTTTCTATCTCTGTCTGTCTCTCTCTCTGTGAGTGTGCGTGCGTGTGATAACTGGTGGAGAAGGAAAGGGAGATGGGGTCGGGAATGACTAGGCTGTTCCATCAGTCACAGCTTCTGGCCTGCTCTGCTGCGTGCTGCTCTTCATGGGAGGATGTTTACTCTTCACACTTTTCTCACACCACAGTGTGGCCTTCCTGATTTCTAAGGACTGAACAATATAGTCCTTGATGCATTTCTCTAGATTAACACAGCTTTGGTATTTTTACATTTACCATTTTTTTCAATAGTGCTTGGGATCCAACATCATGATCCTGAGCTTTCAGAGATGGAGTTGTACATCCAAACACTCATCAGCCAAGTCTGAGCCCCAGCTCTGCTTTACAACTTTAAAATGGGCATTTAAGTTTGCTCTGTTTGGTGCCTTATAAAAGAAGTCTCTTTGCCTCACAGTCATGTACAGATCTACCAGTATATATTTTTCTCTTATTGTATGGTTTAATTTTTTACATTTAATATTTTAGCCCATTATAACTAGAATTTACACATGATCTATGGAATTAAGTAATGAATAGACATCCAATTTTCACTTATTCGGGCATTTGTATTGAACTACCCTTGCCCTCTCCCAAAAGCTGCATGTCACATGAAGTATACCTCTGGCTCCACTCTGTCTCTTAGTTTGGCCTGTTGACACATCCTTTCTTTGCTCTTAAAGCAGAATAATGCCTGTTATTCATTACAGCTTGTTGTGCGACAAATATTCCTAGCTAAAACATTCCAGCTTGGAAGAATGCTATTTAAGACATATGATATGATATTCATGTGTACGTGGAAGTATGATTTTCCATCCTGCAGAGAAGTTCGGGATGTAAACAACTCAACTTCAGGAAGTTCCTGAAACTGACCAGATTCACTAGCACTCTCTCCCTTCAAGCTTATACAAACTAAGGACTACTGGAAAGAGGCACTTTCAGACAAGCAGAACTCGGGAAGAGGCTCAAACTACACAAGTTGTTCAATCAGAGACAGCCAAACTGCTGAAAGAGGAGGAGGAGACCTCACAAGCTGCCTGGAATGAGGCTTGGACCCACTGATCTACCCTAAAGAGATTCTCTCCCACCTGTCAAGCTGCCTGCAAGTTAAACAGTGAGCTCCAGGTCTCAGCTTTGCAAGCTGTTGCCCATGCAGGGTGGGTTTTGGTGATGCTGCTGCCTTTGGGTCATTTCTGCTCCTCTAAGTAATCCCTCAACAATACTCCTATAAATAGCCCCAATTAAAATCGTTTGACTTTGGTTGCATCCTTACTTTGCTCTGTCACTTGGGGTAAGTAGATATTTGTTCCTGACTTTCCTAGAACACACAGAAAAGCTGTATCACATGTTTGAATTTACTGTTGAAGAAAGTTGTTGGATTTTTTAATGTTTCTTCACACTTCTGTTGCTGGTCTGTAATAAAGTCTTTTATTCTTATTATCACATCCCAAGGAAATCTGTGTTGTTACAGGAAGAACATGAGCCTCCTAGAAATGGCCACAGGATGTGTGTGCCACCCTCATGGCACTGAGTTCTTCTCATTGTGCTAGGCTGTGGGTCCCCCATTCTTGAGATTTTCTTGTCCACAGCAATCTCTGGTCAAGTCCCACATAGTTCCCCTCAAATAAACACCCAGGAAACTGCTGACCACTGCTGCAGAAGCATGCTCTCCAGGGAACTGCTGACCACTGCTGCAGAAGCGTGCTCTCCAGGAAACTGCCAACCACCACTACTGCAGAAGCATGTTCCCCAGGAAACTGCCGACCACTGCTACTGTAGAAGCATAGTCCCTAGGAAACTGCCTACCACTGCTGCTGCAGAAGCATGCTCTCCAGGAAACTGCCTACCACTGCTGCTGCAGAAGCATGCTCTCTAGGAAACTGCCTACCACCACTACTGCAGAAGCATGTTCCCCAGGAAACTGCCGACCACTGCTGCTTCAGAACATGCTCTCCTGCCATGGTGGCACAGATCAGATGGTATCTATAAATGAATGTCTTCTTTGTGACTAGCCAGTCCAGTCCAGCTCATTGCTCTTCTTGTAACTGTGGGGTTCTCTTAATCCAATAATAACAATCCAATAACAATTTTCCCAATTCAAAAGGTATTTACTTCTTTCTTTTCTTGGTCCCTGTTCCACCCTAAAGCATAATTAGACAGCAGGGCATTAGGCAATCCTGTGTGTTACACTCGTACAGGGGACCCCTATGACTTCTAACATAATAATGTTGGCTATGTTCACAATAGCACTGGCTGGGGTTTGAAATGGTGGCAGATTATCATATCTCGTGTACCAAAAGGTACTTTTCTCTCTCCTTAAATAATAAGTGGTCGCAGAATGATTCACATGCTTTATCAGGACCTGGGATATGAGTTTAAACTTGCACAAGTCTACAGTGTCGCTTTTATTAGCCAACTATCATATTTAAAAAGGGACAGTAGCCTGAGGTCACCAGTCCCATATTGTGAAGCAAGTCTGAGTCTAGGGTGGCAAGGCTCTATTTTCCTGTATCAGCTCTAAGCCTTAATTGTACCTAATTTTTTTTTATAGTAAATCCCAACTTTAGTTTTAATCTCACGCATTTATTAATTTTCTCTATCACTACATAATCTCATTTCTTTCATTGACTTAGCAACTTTTCTATTGCTATGGAAAACACCATGACCAAATCAAGTTACAAAAGAAAGCCTTTAATCTGGTTTTTGGTTTATGGTTTAAGTGGACTGGAGTCCATGATGATGGCATAAAGGAACACTTGGAAATTCATATCTCAATCCACAACCCCAGGGACACACCTCTTAATCCTTACCAAATAGTTCCACAAACTGAGGATATGATAGCTAATCTTGGTTATCAACTTGACTATATGTAGAATCAACTAAAACCCAAGGAAGTAGGCACACCGATGATGGATTTTCTTGATTGCCTCATTAAGGTGAGAAGACCCACTTAAAATCCAGGCCACGCCTTCTGGTGGCAGCCTACCTATAAAGACATGGAGGAAGCAAGCTTTCACTTTTTGCCTGCTTGCCTTCAGTCCTGCTGGCAAGTTCATCTGTACTGTTCCTGAAGCATTCCTTCACTGTTGTTAGAACCTACCTCTTAGAAGTTCCAGTATACACTGGATATTGGCACCTTTCTCAGACTTCTCTGGGGCTCTTAATAGGATATGGAAACTGCTGAGACGACCAGTCTCATGAACTAAACAACTATCAGACCCTTGGTCTTTCTGTCAGAAGACAGCCATTGTTTGACTAGTCAGACTACAACCTGTAAGTCACTCTAATGAACCTCATATATACGAGGGGTATGGTATGTGCATATACATATATATGGTCCATATACATATATATAAACACTATATATATATGGGATACATATATGTGTGTGTATACACACACACACATATACACACATTCTATCAGTTCTGCTCCTTTAGAAGATTCTGACTAATATGGGGACCAAGTATTCAAATCTATGATCCTATGGAGACCATTCTCATTCAGACCATCACATTCATCTTACTATAGTCGATTCACTTTGTGAAGTCAACTTCAGTATCATCACCTTATTGAAACCTTCCCCATCTCCACAAGGGCACTTCTGTCTCTAGGGCTACTCATCACACCACAGATCACACAATCTTCACAAATGGCACCACCTCCTACTTTGTGTCCTGTTCAATGCATATCGAGGGGCAGACTAGCCAAAGGCAGGCCACAGAACTAGAGCCACTAACCCACAGACAATCAGATGTGTCCTAAGTCCTGTTCTGCCTCATCCTCTAGAAACTCTAACGTAGAAAAAACAAAACATTAGGTGTGTCCTTAACCCTTCAGACAGGGAGGAGCTGGAAAATATAGAATGAATCCTTTTTAGCTTCTTATTCTCAGAGGACAAAAAGACTCCTATTCCTGCTTCATCTTCCCGAAGCCAGACTCATAGAGGACTTGAGTTTCCAGATCCATCAAGCCATTGACTGCGTCTGTCTCTTCAACTCCACAGCTACACCCTTCACCTCACTTAGATTAAATGTAGACAGGACAACACAGACCCACCCACCAGCTACCATCCTGGCTGACAAGATCTCATTGGAATCAAACAAAGTTGTAGTTATGAAAAATGGTAACTTCTCATTTACCTATGCGTTCCAGAAATAATGGTCAGCTCGCCCTTCTCTGGTTAAGCCATGTGAATCACCACTCCAGGCCTCAAGGGGTTGGAAAATAAGAGCCTTTGCTTTGAGACCCTCTAGGGTGGCTAGAGAAAAGTACAGAGATGTCACTGTTACACAGATAGAAAGGGACAGGCAGAGGACAGGTAGTTCAGAGGGAGGAGAGGACACATGACCTTCACTTCACACACTGGTGGGATCTGGATGGAGAATAACTATATACAGAAACAGAAGAAATGGCTCAGTCGTGACCCCTAACAGAGACACAGTGAGCATGTGCCTGTCACTTTTCTAGAGATGACCCATTCCCTAGGTCCAATGCCAAGGGTGAGTCCTAGGGCCCCTGTAGCCAGTGCTACCTGGTGTTTTACTGCCAGTTAGTGGTCGTCACTTTACCTCCCCAGGTAGAGACATTGATTCTAGCACTGAACAAGTTTGGCTTTGAGCAGGTACCATGAAGTTGGGAGGTGGCTAGAGAAGGGGGTCCCCAGACTGTATACTCTCTTGTTACTGACATGAAACACCATGACCCAGGCAACTTAAAGAGGGCAGGGGTTACTTGGGTTTACAGTACTAGGAAGGTAAGAGATAGAGATTAGAGATAAAACAGTAAGTAGCAGAAACAGGAAGCTGAGAGCTCACACCTGAGCCCAGGCAGGAAGCAGAGATTTGAATCTTAAGGTTCACTCCCCAGTGACACATTTCTTGCCTTAAGGCCACACCTCTCAAACCTCCCCAGACAGTGTCACCAACCGGAGACCAAGTCTTCAAATACCTGAGATGATGGGAGACATTTTTCATTTAACCACGATTCAGACATTGCTGGTATTGCCTCTCAGGGGACAAATGACATTTCAGATACTCCTGTTATGGAACCTGAAAAGAGAAATGTCCCAGGAATCTGTCTTCTTGCCAAATCCAGACTCCAAGAAAACTCTATGATGTCCTTGAAATCATAGACGTTCGGAGCTGGAGATCTGGCACAGCAGCCTGCAGTGGTATATAGCTGCGGGTATTCAGCAGTGGGTATAACTGGTCAGCTGTCATAATTCTGCAATACTCCTGTGTCACATGTCAAGTAGTCAAAGCCTCTACTCCTTTGTGCCTTTTAGTCCCTGACACCCATACAAGGCTGAACTCCAGCCATCAGGCAGCCTCATGGACATACCTATATGTATTGCTGATACCTGTGAAAATGTCATACATCAGTCAGCCTCAAGGACATATCTTTATGTATGGCCAATATCCATGTTCATGTCATAAAGCTAAGAACAAGCCAGCACCATATCAAAGATGGGACAAAGTGCTGCATTCATTAAACTACCTGGACAGGAGGGGTGTGGCCTCCTTAATTTTGGCCATCAAGAGCTCTTTCTGAAGGACTTGAACTCTCAGTGAAAAGGATTTAGACAATATATCAGGGTTGCAGACTTCCTTCCCTAGTCTTGTGCACTCCTGTGATCTAAACCCCAACAGAGCAAGGGGTCCTGAGGCATACACACAGATGGAAGAAGCCTTTCCCAACAGCCTTTCAGGCCATATCATCATGTCACTCAAATGACAGACAGAACTCAAGACTCTTTCTTATCCACCCTGTCTCCTCAGGTCCACTCCAGAAGCCAAGAGTATATGACGTGTGATAGTGTTTACTGCTACCAAAGCTCAACTCTAAATTACAGGTGGACGGAGCTTGCTGGCTGCTGCCATTCTCTGCATGCTGGAGATGAGTGCTTCATTTACAGTCTTCCATTATCACAGAACAACAAACACCATTAGTATCTGCTGTAGTGACAACCTCCACCCCAGTTTTCCACTCTAACCTCACTGGGATCTGAGAAGGGACCTGGATTCTATAGCACTGTCACCTCCTCATTTCAGGTGGTCACTAATTTTTTAGAGAATTTGATAAATACTGAATCCTGGACCCCAAAATAAAAATAAGGCCTGGCTCAATATTTTCTGTATTGCCTTCAGATGTCTAAAGATCCCATGCTACTTAGGCATCCCTGCTTGAAAATGATAGCAAGAGACCCCACTGTAGACAGAGAGTGGAGCCCATGGTCCGCTCTGGAATCTCCAAGTGACCTTCAACAGGAACACCAATCTCCTAGGCATGCAAGGGCTCAAGCCACAATGAAGGCAGTACTGTCCTCCTGGCCTGGGCTTAACATGGTGTCCCACTCAGAATGGTGACATGATGGACGTGTGCCTGCAATTGCCGTAGACAGAACCAAGATTGGAAGTAAACATAAAACTCTAGCCATACTATGGCAAAGAGTCCTGAGTTTACGGAGCTTTCAAAAGACTTCCTTTTTTACTTGTCTAAAATTTGATGCCTGCATTTTGCCTAAATTATCAAGAAAATGCAGTAAGAGATTGCTTGCAGGATACTCTCAACAATTTCTCTTTCTCTGCTTACCACCTTTTTCCCCCCAAGAATACTGCATATCAGCAACTCCTCTGGGGAAAATAACCTGAAAACCTGTATAGTAGATGCTGAATGACTTAATGGATAATAAAATGGCTCATGCTTATGAGACTGCTATTTAAAGACCAACTTGACACTCTGTGTAAAATGAATACTAGTTTTTATGTAATCATGGGACCTTACCTAGCTCTCTTGCCAAATTTGCTATTTCTGGAGGGTGTACTTTTCTAAGCAAGTTAGATGCCACTTTGGAGACTAATTCCGAAGACTCGGGAGGACAGCTGATCTCCTGAACTGCTCCCAAACTGTAGGTTAAGAAATTGAGAGTGTCTTCAAAATCCCAAAGCAAGAAGAAATCGAAGACAGCATTGTGAAAAATGACCCCTGTGTCCTTGTGTGCAGGCATAGAGATGGTGCTTGTTTGTATCCCAGTGTGGTCCTAGGTGAAACCTGGGCTCCCCACCCTACTTCCTTTTTATATAGCCACCATCAAGTTCTTCATGGCACCATCTGTGTGGGTCTCAAAGGCCCTACCAATCTCAAAACAGGCTTTATACCTGGGTCACAGGTGGCCATAGCATCTCAGGACCTTACTCATCTCTACCACAGGAGGAAAATGAGATGGGTTACATTGACTGTCAATCTGGGAAGATCTGGAACCACCTAGGAGGCAAAGCTCTTGGAATATTATTGATTGATTTTCTAGGTTAGTCTAGTTGAGGTGGTATTGTGTAACATTTTTCTCCCAATTGCAACATTCTTCCAAATTGAAACATTTTCCCCAGGAAGGAAGGGAGGGGACCGGACTCAAGAACCTGAGGTAGCAAACAAAAAGTAAACAAAATGTTACTTATTCTTGAGAAACAGAAGCTAAGTAGATTTTTGGTGGCCCTTACCAACGGTGTAAAAGCAAGTAAACAGCTGCTGAGATTAGGGACTGACCATGCTAACTGCAAGAAACCTGTTCTGACTGTGGAGCTGCTGTGGAGACCTCCATGGAGCTGCCCCTGGAAGGAATCACAGCTGTGATATCAGTTGGAACGATTACAGGACCAGAAATGTCGCAGTGAGAGGAATGTGCATGCATGCACAAGTATAAAATTCAGGCATGCATGCACATACATATGTGAACATATGTAACATGCTTTTCTTCAACTATCTGAGTACAGACTGCATACACATTATCAATTCTATGCACCTTCATTTTTTCTCTTATAATTTTCATCACAAATGTACTGTAGTTACACTAGGACATCATAATATAGATATATAATGTACACTAACCACGTGTTCCCAAGTCCTCTTCTGTAAACACCTCTATATACACTTTGTTGCTTATCTTGTGTATGCTTCTACAAATACTCCTATTCACAGTTGTACATCTCCTTCTTCAGCACAAGGACAGTCTTACACAAGTCCATTTCCATGATGAAGCTTTCACACTGAGTAACTCTATATCTCCTTTATACTAGTCATCAATAAAGTAAGAAAACACACAAAAAGAAGCAATATATGGAAGAATGGATAAAAGGAAATCCAGAGTCAACATGTGACTCCTCCATCTTGTCCCAACCAGCTACATAGCCCTCATTCAATCTCTTGGAACCTCTGGATTCTCACCAATGAATGAGCAAGCTGAAGCAGTCAGGGTGGAAGATGTCCACCATGTAACCATGCCCACCATTCTCTATAAAATTTCCTAAAGGCCACTTGCATCCTAATATATATAAAGCCTATGAGATTGATTTGCCCCGCAGAGGTTAATTTGTTGATGATATCTGTTTCTAGATGCTCAGTGCTCTGCAGAACAGTCAGGGAACGTGTGGAGAGGTTCTAACCTCTCAGCAAAACCCCATCTCCTCCTCTGCCGAAATCCAGGTCATCACCTGTGGATTCTAAGCCAAGCCCAGTTCACCCCATCCAAGCACACTCTTACCCTGGCTTTGTCCCACAGCTTCAAAATGCCCTCAAGGAGGCATTGTTGCTGAGTGTGGACTTTGGTCTCAGCATAACATTCCTTGGTGTCTCTGAGATGTCCTTGCCCACAGGCTGTCTACATTTTTCACCTGAGACATCCCTATGTGTCTCATTGCCTACTGCCCAATGCCACTCACTGCCATCCAGCCTCAGCATGCCGCAGTCCAGGCTTGGCCCACTGGCTCATTGTTAGTCTTGCTATACATATACAGCTGCTCCTTTCCTCTGCCTAAAAAGCCTGGTTGATTACGAGAGAGTAACCTACAGACCTCACACACTCTCAAAGGAAGGAGAAGCCAAACGAGCTTTTTCAAAGTAAAAATATCCCCTGTGATGCAGGAGAGCAAGCCGCAGGTGAGATCACAGTGTCTGCTATAGCTGGCAATTTTTTAGGAGGAAGTACTATTTAAAATTGTGACTTGGGTCATAAACTAAATCCATACAAGCTTCTTAGGATAGGTAACACTGAAGGGGCAAAGTCAATGAGAACAGTAAACAGAATAGGAGGGGAGCTGTATTTGCATAGTCTACAGCAAGGCAAACTATGCAGATGTGAAAGAAGGTCAAGTGCCAGTCCCCGGGAGAGCACGTGCTGGGTGTGCTTTCACACAAGGGTTTTGGTGAGTGAAGGTGAGAATTTGGAAAAGAGACAATGAGCAGTTATGAGAAGTAATTAGCAGCCATCAGACTCCCACGGCTGTGTATAATGAACATCTGTCCTTGTCGGATTCCAAAGTTCTAGAATAAGGTGAGGAAAAACACCCGCGGTCAGGAGCTGGATAAGAATAACTAACATGCTCATTACCTCCGTAGATTTCAGCCCTGTCAGGCCCTGTGCCATCTTTTAAAAATGAAATACATCTGTGAAAAAGGGTATTTTGATTGGGGTTGCATTGAATCTGTAGATTGCTTTTAGTAAGATGGCTATTTTCACAGTATTGACCCTTCCGATCAATGTCTTTCCATCTTCTAGTCTCTTCTTCAATTGCTTCCTTTAATGTCCCACCATTTTCATTGTAGAGATCTTCCGTTTCCTTGATTAGGTTTATTACTTGCCGTTTGTTTGTTCGTTTGTCTGTTTGTTTGAGGGGTAGTGATTGCTGTTTGGTGGGGGTATTGTTGCTATTGGGAAAAGTTGTTGCTGCTATTTCTGGAAAAGTCAAGGATAGCCAAAGCAATCCCAAATAAAATAAACACCACAAAAAGCATCACCATACCTGATTTCAAATTATACTCCAGAGTCATGGTAACAAAAACCTCAGGGTACTGGCACAAACACAGGCAGACAGACTAATGGGACAGAGAAGAAGATCCAGGTGTAACTTCACACACCTGATCTTTGACAAGGACTTCAAAAATACACATCAGAGAAAAGTCTACATCTGCAACAAATGGTTCTAGAAAGCTGGATTTCAACATGCAGGGGAAAAAATGAAACTAGGTCCTTACCTCCCACCTTGCACAAAACTCAATTCCAAATAGATTAAGAAGCTCAAAGTAAGACTCATACTTGAAATCCAATGTCCTGAAACCACTAAAGTAGACAGTAAAGAATATCCTCTACTTGCAGGCATGGGACTTCCAGAAATGAGATAATGGGGCCTCAGGAAACTAAAATGCTTCTATACAGCAAAGGGCATCACCATCGGGGCAAAGAAGCAGCCCAGAGCTGGGAGAAAAGCTTTGGTAGCTGCACATCAGAGAGAAGATTAGTGTCTAGAATATCCAACAAACCTAAAAAAACTATAAACACCAAGAAAACTAACAACCCAATTTTTAAAATGAACCATAGAGCTCCACAGAACATTCTCAAAAGAAGAAGTAGAAATAGCCAGTAAGCACTTGAATAAAAAGTGTTCAACATCCTCGGCCAACTGTGAAATGCAGGTTAAAACTGCTTTAAGACTCCATTTGCCACCATCCCGGCCCCTGTCAGATCAGCTACTGTTAGGAGTATAAATGCCCATATAGATATGAAGAAAGAATAATCCAACACACCATCAGTGGGAATGTAAACTAGTGCAGTCACCTTGGAAATCAGTCTGGAGGCTTCTTAAAAACATGAAACGGAACTGTGATATGATACAGGTATTGTATCCTGGGCATAAACCCAGTGACTCCATACCACAGAAACACCTGTACATCCATGTTTATTGCTGCTATGTTCATCTATTCACAATAGCTAGGAAACCAATGTCCAGCTGATGGACAGATAGTAAGAGTGTAGTACATATATACAGTGGAATATTACTCTGCTACAAAAAATGAAACTATTAAATTTGAAGGTAAATGGCTAGTACCGAAAATAATTATCCCAGGGTCACCTGAGCCTCAAGGACAAAGGCTGCATGTTTTTCTCATATGTGGGTACTAGGTTCAAGTCATTTGTGTAAATGGGAAATCTAGGAAGCTAGAAACAGGCCATCAGGAGATGTGTTTAGGAAAAGAGGGTAGGTGATTGGGCATAGTCAGGATCAAAGTGGAAAGAGGGAGGTTGGGGGCAGAAAAGTTTGAGCAGCTGGCAGACTTAAGGCATGGGGTTACAAAGGATCAGGGACAGGGTAAGCCAAAGTGAAAAGCCCGCGAAGAAGCTACTTAGGAACCTTTGAGCTCACGATCCAAGTAAAACTATAGCAAAAGAGGTCAGTGGGATACGTGTGCTGTAAAAAAAAAAAAAAAAAAAAAAAAAAAAAAAAAAAAAAAAAAAAAAGAAAGAAAAAAAACGCAGTGGGCAGGCAATATTGGGAGCTAAAGGTTTAAACATGGATGGGACAGGGTGAGGACCGAAGGGGGGGGGGGCGGTTACCAGAAAGGAAGATATAAAAGTTTTTAAGGAGCTTAAGAAAGGGGGAGAGAGAGAGAGAGGGAGAGGGAGAGAGGGAGAGAGAATGTAAATTGGGAAGGGAAAGTGTTGGGACAACAGAACTGTGGGCCTCACAGGGACAAAACAGAACACGTGAAGACGGTCCTTAATCAGGGTGTGAAGTGAGTTCTTGCTCCTGATGAACTCGGAGTTTGGGCGGTGGACAGTAAAGAACTGTGGGCTGTGACATATCACTCTTTCTGCTCTTCAGCTTTACTATTCAAAGTTTGTAGTGTTTTAAAAGTTAAATTAAGGGGTTGGAGAGATGGCTGGGCAGTTAAGAACACTGGCTGCTCTTGCAGAGGATTGGAGTTCAGTTCCCAACACCCACACAGCAGCTCACAACCATTTGTATGTAACTACACTTCCGGGCCTCAGGGCACTGTACATAGCACACATACATGCAGGCAAAAAACACACATACACATAGAATAAATAAATCTAAAAGTATTCAATTAAAAATTTTAAATTAAAAATAAATATATGTGACCTTGAGCTCCAATACTTGGGAACAGATGTCACTTACATGAAGGGCTGTGACTAGCTCTGATGTTACTGTAGAGACTATCCAAGCAGGATCTCTAGCAACATTGATAATACCAACAGTATCTGTCCCTCAGGGTGGGATGGAAAGTGTCCTCGGATGCTCCACAGGTATGATCTCACTAAAGCAGGACACCGAAGAACAGCTGCTGTCTGAGACACTGAGTAGGCTAGCCTAAAAGATGTTAACCTGAGGAATAGGTTCAAAAGCATGGAGCACATGGGCATTAACTAGGCAGCTGCTATGTGGAGCCCTGGAGAGACAGTATGAAAAAGGCCCTCTCCATTGACCTCTCCATGACGGTGCTGACTGAGCTCTGTGACAGCAATGTGACCAGCAGGACTCCACACGATCTCTCGCTCGTCTTGTATGAGTTGAGTCTGTGATACATCACCAAGACTGTTGTCTGTGAAATGCAGGGACCATCAGAGAGAACCCCACAGGGTCACCATCCCTGACATGCCATGCAGTTTCAGTAAACCTGTCCACTCTGGCTTCTCACATGCTTACACTCGGGTGTAACTGAACCTCATGTACGACCATTGTGATCCTGAAATAGCTAGAGACTTACCCTGGATCACCTGAGTTCTCTGGGCCTGCTTGCCTGCGCCTCCCTATCACTTGCCACACCCGGCTTCTTCACCTGAGTCCTGGACTTGAACTCCACCTTCTCTTTGAATGACAAGTACCACACCAACACTGCAGTCCCTAGCCTTATTTCCTGAAGGCTGAAATTGTACGACTTCTTGTTTTCCTTTATACCAGACAGACAATGCTCACACCCCGCCAGCAGGCTTTACCAGAGTCAGGGAAGGGACAGCAGCACCCTGAGAGTACTTAGCACAAAGTAATAGCTCCAACTGTGGGTTCCTCGGGAATCGCTAATGAAGACACTCAAAATGTGAAGAAAAACACAAAGCATGCTGCACTATAGGGTGATATATTGACTTTAGCTTACCCAAACCAACACTTAGTTTTGAGATCAATACATCTGACGGGAGTTCCAGCACAAGTCAATAACGCTGTGCACTCTTAGCCCATTCCAAGTGCCCTGAGAGGTTTATAGTAAGCTCCTGGCTTGATAGTAGAACTGTGCTGAGCAGGGTCTGGACCACAGGCTCCCATCTGATATTACAGCAATGCCACTTTGCCAAGCAATGATTAAGATGTAGTTCAGGGTCATTAGTGTGACTCTGACAGCAAAGATGAGGGTGAAGGGTAAGCTTTCCCACTACAGAAAATGTGCCATGCTTCCTAGTGCCAAGAACTGTTACCTCTGAAGCCACTCAATCGTCACCCATTCAGGCAGTCGTTATTTACTGAGGTCTGATCACTGGGGAGGTACAGAGCCAAGCACTGTGTCTGTTCTGTGGCTGGGAAAGGGAGGGGTCATATGGGCCACGGTTGAGGAATGAGTCCTCTGTACCATGGAGCAAGGGCACAACAGAAGCCTCTGGAAGTCTGGATGTCCTGTGGCATCCTCTCAGTGGACAGGGATACTGTGAGAATGGAAGTGCCTGGGAGGAGAGTTCCCAAGATCATGGCAGGTAACATCCTGAACAGCCTTGGCTGAGCAGTAGCAGAATGTATCAACATTTTAGAAGAGTCCTGCCTGTACTGAAGGGACCTAGCAGAATGTCTAGTGGGAAGAAAATGAGAGGAAGCGACACTAAAGTGGTATCAGTGACTGGGCTTAGAAGATGTGAGAACATGGAAGGAGGCCCAGGAATGTATAGCACACTGGGAATCCAACATAGGAGGGAGAGATTAAGGGAGAGAGAGGCAGGTGAGTAGCTTGGAAGAGCATTAATGTATGATGGGTAGTGGGTGGGTGGGGGGTGGGGGTGGATAAATGGATGGACGGATAGATGCACACATGGATGCATAGATGCATGGATGAATGTATGGATGCATGAACAGATAGGGTAATGGGTAGACAGATAGGTGGGTGGGTGGGTAGAGGGATGGATGAATGGGTAGATAAGTGGGTGGGTGCATGGATGGATGGATGGGGGGGGTAAATAATCTGATAGGTACATGAACCATAACCAGAATCAGAAGAACTAGAAAGATCAAGGTACTGGGGCTCATGGGCAAAGCAGAGGCTCAGGGATAGATCTGGGGCTTAATGATGATCCAAGCTCACCATTAAGTAATATGCTGGGGCTCAGAGATAAGTTAAAGTCTCAAGGACAGATTGTATTTAAGCAGCAAAGTTTCTCAGACTGAAAGACAGACCAGAAGGCACACACTGGCAGATACTGCTGTGAGAAATTTTATTTTTAAGATTTATTTATTTATTATGTATACACTATTTTGTGTGCATACCAGAAGAGGGTACAAGATCTCATTATAGATGGTTATGGATGCTGGGAATTGAACTCAGGACCTCTGGAAGAGCTGGCAGTGCTCTTAACCTCTGAGCCATTTCTCTAGCCCTGCTACAGGTAATTTATATACTGTAATCTACGCATTACACAAGAGGCCCATGCTAAATGTATAATAAGGAGAAAACAGTGTGATGCACAGTTTCATATATATATATAAAAGTATATATAAAAGAATATATATACTTTTAAGATATCTGGGGGCTCAAGAGATGCATCAGTGGGTAAGAGCACTGGCTGCTCTTACAAAGAGCTTGGGTGTGTTTCCTAGTAGGTCTAAAACAGTGTGTGACTCCAGTTATAAGAGGTCCAATGACCTCTTCTGGCCTCCACAAGTACCAAGCTCATCTATGATACCCAGACATTCATGCAGGCAAAATATGTACAACATAAAATGAAAATAAATCTTAAAAATTTAATATCTGTACAAGCTATATAATTTACAGAAGTTGGAAAAAATACTTAGTACAAAAAAAGAGAGATCATCTGGCACTGGGCCTGTGGAAGCTCTGAACTCAATTAGAACTACTCTGGCAGAGAAAGTGACCAGCTCAAAACATGCACTCAGGAGTAGAAGCAAACTGTGAGCCCGAAGATAAGATATGGATTAAGGACGCAAGCAAAGAACACTGAGATGTCAGAGAAACTGGCTTCTGAGAGAGTGTGGTGATTTCTCACTGTTTTTTGTCTAACTAGCTGATTTCATTTGGTATAAAAAAAAAAATCAAGTGTGGACATCCTCACATTACTGAGCTAAGAATTACCTCTCTCTATCTCCCAAGGCTTTTCGTTCTTCAGGCCAGTAGAGACCAGCCAGCCGGAGGGCAGCAGGGCCGGAGGAGGAGGAAGACTCTGGCTCTCAGAGTCAGAGGCCTGTGTGGGTTTGAAGGAGTCCCCAGAGTCACCCCCTCACTGGGGTATACTTTTGTCAGGATGGCCAGAGAAGTCAGAGACAAGAATGTCCTGTGAATGTGTCTCAATGTCATGCAGCAAAAGCAATGCCAGAGAGCATGCCTTTCAGCTGCTGCAGCTCATGCAAGTCCTGGCAGCCCTCCCATGCACTCACTGACTGGTTGAGTGACTGCACCCAGGAAAGACTGAGCAGAAGGAACCCAGAGCAGTGCAGCTAAAAGCAAAGGCAAGTTTGCAAGGAATGCAGGTCGCAGGCCAGACCCTCAGCATCCAGGAAGGTTTCTGGAACAATTCACAGACTAGCCTGAAGGCCAGGCTAGCCAGAAACATCACCTGTGATCCTGAGATTCAGCTGCCACTGGAAGACCCAGTCCTGTCCTTGAAAAAGCATTCCTTGTTAGATTAAAGGAGGGGGTTCCTATTAGTTGACATGTGATTTGAGCTACCCTCTTTATTCACTAGAACTATGCTCTTGCTCTACTTATAAAATACTCTGTGTGTGTGTGTGTGTGTGTGTGTGTGTGTGTGTGTGTGTGTGTGTGTGTGTATGTGTGTGTTTCCAAATGAAACCTTCTCAGGAAGCTCACTATCACACAATGTCATTAGTAAGACGGAGATGTGTAGGACCACATCCTCATTATTACAGATAAACAAGGTCCTTGAATCAGAATGTCTCAAAGCACCTGTATTTAACAAACACAACAGAAGCGAGAGATAGAACCACAGATGGAAACTTAACACACACATTATGAAGCTGTGAAAATGCAGAATATGGAGCAGTGGGCCTGCAGAGCAAATCCTACAAGTCTACTCCAACAGTAGAAACAGGCTCTGCAGGGTACAGAATTCCAGACTGCCAGGTTCACACCCAGGCATCCCTCAAGATGCTGTCCCTGACATCTTCTTACTTCCCTCCTCATTGGGCATGTCAGTGAGGAGGCCTCCACCTCACCATGTATTTTGCCTACCCACACCAGTGTGACTGTTAACCCCCTCCTACACCGAACCTGGTAATCCTGGGCTTCCTCTAGAAATCATCTGTGTCAATGTGCAGCATCAGTGTGTGTCAAGGAAATATGGATGGGAAGAGCATATATGGATGAGGATGAGAAGGGAGTTGATTAATGGGTGAAGTGGGTTAGTTGGTTGGTGGATAGAGGGATGGATAAACAGGAAGAGAGGGATGGAAGGATGGATGGATGGACACAATGACAGATAGATGAATGTGTAGGAAGAATATGGGAGGATGGTAGAAAATGTAAAGATGGATGGTTGGCTGTGTATGTGTATATGAGTGAGTAGGTAAGTAGCCTGATATAAGTGGATGGATGGATAGTGGATATGTGATAAACAGATGGAAGAATGGGTAGATGGATAGATGGATGGTGAGTAGGATGGTGGGTGGGTGGGTGGGTGGGTGGGTGAATAAATGGATGGATGGTTGTAGATGAACAGATGGGGAAATAGGAGGGGTTGGATGGATGGAGTTAAAAGCCTGGTCTTGGTTCTGCCCCTAATTACTTACATATTGAGCCAATTTATTATTCTTATATTCCTTCTCCTTGGGTTAAAGCCACTGTCAATCTGAGAGCTAGCACAGGGACAAGCAGACCACTACCAAGGGTGTAGGTGGTTACTCTCTCTTCCACACTTAGTTATTTGCATTGACATTAAATACGTATGAGAAAGTGTTGACCCCACTTCACAGAAAGAAAACCAAGCCTGGGCAGTTTCATTTGCTCGCATTCACTAGGGAACCACCAAGCCAGGCTTCATCACACTCCCAAATCTCAGCAGAAGTGTACACAGAGTGAAAAGAGCACACCAAGAGATGCTTCAGAAGGCCCTCACCTCTACCCACACAGCTAATGCTGGCCACGTCGTTATTGGCTGTGTGGTCCTCCTAGCAAAGTGCTCCCTGCATGGTGACTGGCTGCTAGAAAAGAGCAGGGCAGACTAGTCTATACACACACACACACACACACACACACACACACACACAGAGAGAGAGAGAGAGAGAGAGAGAGAGAGAGAGAGATGCACACACACATGCACAGAGAGAGATAGAGAGATGCACATACACACACACTCATGCACACACACAAAGAAAGAGAAGCACACACACACACATGCACACACACACAGATGCACACAAATGCTCAGAGAGAGATGCATACACACACAGAGAGAGACATGCACAGAGAGATAGATGCACACAGACACACACACACACACACACACACACACACACACACACACACACAAATAAAGCCAGTGACTAAGAGCATCACTTCTACCGCACACCGCTGTCCAGGCAAGATACCACAGCCCTTTTGCTCTGGGAGTGCAGTCAGTCAAAACAAAAGCTAGCTGCATCTTCTAAGAGGCCAGACTAGGCCCGAAGCCCAAGGCATCACCTCTTTTTGTGGCCCATGCCACCTACATCTTCACGGGTTCTATGGACTCTTCACTCCCAGTAACCCAGTCCTCCACCTGTGTCCTCACTGTCTCCTGTCTGCTCCAAACACAAGATACAGCTGCTCCTCTTCCCTCCAGAAGCTGCCAATGATCCACTCCTCTGGCTACCTCCCTTTCTGCTGCAGGGAAAGTGACAGCCTTGGGAATTCACAGGCATCTCTGAGTGGTCCTTCTTATACCTTGGCTAAGGAGAGAGAACTCTGCCCCAATCCCAGGCCCACAAGGAAGTCAGGTGTTCCCATGATGCTTAAGAGTGGCAGTTGGGATATTTTATGAAGGGAGACTTTCCAGGGATTGTGCTCAGAGACAGGAAAATATTCATTAAACCTGACCATCTGACATAAGCCTGGATTTAAAGGCTCCCTCTCAGCTCTGTGTGTACAACATGGCCACTGATGCCGCCTGTGCAGTTGAATTTCTGAGATTAACTCCTAACGCTAATTTATCAGAGACACTTTTATGTGGTGAGGATATTGATTCTTCTATATGTCTTTCAACCACTCAATAAGGTTTTTATTCATAGAAAAAATATTACTGAGAAGGGACTGTGCTTCTGGGGAAGCTCTGCCCCAGGTTAATGTCAGCTCCTAGAGAACAGGTTACTTGGGAAGCTGCCCTATGTCTGACCTGAGCCTATGTCTTGTCTGTCTGCCCGAGAGCAAGAGAAAGCTGTAGTCCTTAGCCAGGGATGGATTTTGCCTGCTGAGACTCCAAGAAGCTCACTCAGAAGCCAGAAATAACTTCCACTGCGGGTAACTCCCCACTTTAATTTTCTAAGCTGTCCCAAGGAGCTGCTTTAAAATTAATTGAACCTCACTATGTAGAAACTACTTCTAAAATGTGCCTGTGTCTGCCACTGTTACCAGGGTGACATGTGGAGTCTTTTCCTTGGGTGAGGGCCTATCTGACTCAGCCCTGGCTCTGCTGGGTGCCTACCCTGGGCACAGCTGCCCAGCCTCCTTTCCCAGCGGACATAGCTGCTTCATCTCTGGGCCTCAGCATTTCATGCCGCATAGGGAACCGCTGATTTCAGTCCTCCCTGAGATGGGAGTTCCCCGGGGTCAAGGCATCTCTGTGTGTTCACCAGAATTTGGCATAGCCTAGCACCCATCTTGGCAGACACACAGTAGCCCCTCAAGGATAGTCTTCTTCACTGAAGGACAATCCAGACATCCTAAAGCTTGAATATCCCCAGGGATATCCCAACCTCTGTATCACTTAGATACCTTCCCATGTGCTCCTGGAACAGCCAAGTAAGGGAACTATGGGGCAGATGGAGCAGGGGGCTACCCACTCCCTGGGCAGGCAGGCTCTCCTGCTCTGAGTGTGCCCCAAGGATGTCGAGAGAAAGTCAATGTGCAATTAAGCGGAGCGTGATAAAAAAGTAAATTTAATTACCAGGGCACTTAGGTATTTGATCGCTTTGATACCGGCTTCTAAATTGAATGTCACTTTGGTTATCATTAGAAATTAGAAGTGAATGAACAAATAATGCCTGTACTTAACAGTTACATTTTTCAGGGGGAAAAAATAAATAAGTAAGTGGGTTGGGTGCATGAGTCTTGAGTACCACAAGGTAATTTGCTTACTGAGCTGGCAAGTCCCACAGACCAGCGTCAGCTGTTTTGAGCTTCTGCACACTGGGGCTCATCAAACAACTCAGCCTTGACAAAGGGGCTTGGAAAAACTTCAGCCTATATTTTCCCCAGTTATCTCTTATCTTCCACCCAGCTTTCCAGTATGTTAAATATCTGTGCTTTCTATACACCAGCAGCCAGGACTTTCCCTCTGTGTTTTTTAGAGTAGCTCTACCCTCCCATGCTGCCTAATCCCAGTGGGGGCATCTGGGCTAGAGCCTCTAGTGACAGGGTGTAAACTCCAGAGTTACATCTCTGAGCTCCCATAGTCTGCTCTGGACCTGCTAAGTCTCCAGTGATGCAAGCCAGCAGGACATGAGAAGCTGCGATGGAAGACAGAAGTACATGGAGCCGCGAATAGAATTCAAGGCAAGTTCAACCCTGACCTTGTCTCTACCAGCCCTTCATCCTTGGATCAAAGATGAGATGAGCATTTGTCTTCATACTACATGGTTGAAGAGGTTCCAGAATAGACAGCCTCTTGAGCTACTTGTCAAAAGCATCATGTGCACATGTGTACACATCCAGGTAAGTAGAGCTGAGTCATGGACATGCGTGTACGCTGTATTCATTATTCACAATAGCCAAGCCCTGGACTCCTTCCTTGGTGCCCTTAGCTAATAAGAAGGTAACATCTAGTCTAGGCCCACAGAGATGTCAACTAGCCACTGGGAAAAGTGAGATTGTGCCATTTGGAGAAAAATGGACTGAATAGCATGCTAAGAGAAATAAGCTAGATTTCAAGGGAGAGAAAATGCCTGTTTTTTAAAATTCTCATATGTGGCATCATTAAAAAACAGTTATGCAAGTAGAAGGGAGGCACTGGGAAGGGAAGGGATAAGTTTGGGAAGATCTGACTAAAGCACCATATATATGTGTAGATACATATAAAAACATAAACCAATTGTTTTGTATAGTCCATATACTCCATAAAAATAGAGGATACAGTTTGTTTTTTTTCAAGTACCTTGGAATGGAGCAGGAAAGTGGTGGTGGAGGTGGGGGTGGTGGGTGATGCTGATGGTGCTGATAGTTTGGTAAAGGAAGCTAAAGAAAAAGGCAGAGTTGGTAGGATCTAGGTTGAAGGAAGCCTGCAAACCTAACAAGAAATGAACTCCAAGATCAAGCCTGGGTACAAACAGGTGCTAGAAGAGGCAGATTAGCCCCGTGTCTCAGTTTCCCTGGTTTTGAAATGGAGATGATGGGAGAAGAGTTAGGCTGGATGTGATGCTGCTCTTTATGAAACTATCCCCAAACATGCCCATCCAAGAAGCTGTCTTGGTGAAGACTTCACCAGAAGTGAGCTGAGTAATAGGGCTGGCTGACAGACCTCAGCCTGGCGCCACATATTCCTACCCAAGGCAGAGCTGCACCTTCCCACAGTTCTGCCTCCGGCTTGCCTCATGTCACAGCTGCCGCTTCTTATTAGAAAAGATTCTCTGCCCATAGCTTCACTTTGGAAATACACACTGTGATTAAAGTGAGAGAAGGCACAGTTTTCAATTTATTCATCACCTCCAGGCCCTCCTTACCAGCAATTGTTGGACTGAGCAAAGGCTACAACGCTTCTATCTGAAGCGAGAAACTCTAACGGTGTCTGCAATGCCAAACTATGCAAATCTGACTGGCCTGTAATTACTGCCAGAACCGGAACCCGGAATTGTATGACTTCTGTGCATTTCAGATTTCTACCGTAAGACTGAATTAATGGAGAGTTCCTTTCTTGGCGTTGAATTTTACCTAATGTGATTCCATTCTGCAATCTTTAGAGATGCAGATGAGGTAGCTATAACGCACCCAATGCAAAAACTGTTTTTGCTAAATCATATCAAAATGTTTCATGGATCACACCAAAAAGTGTTGATATATGGAAATTGCTCTTTTGCAAATGCTGTCCTTAAAATCCAAACGGTATGTGTTGAATGTCTTTTTTCTATACCACACCCTCCCTGGCTTTGTAGGAAATTAGTGGAAATAAGTAATATATGAATGGCCATGTTGGCAGGCAAAGAAGTATGATGGCCAGAATAACGTTCATGCCACTCTAAATAAAAGACAGTTCAGAGTCACCCTGGTAGGTGGTGTGGCAAGTGATTCAGCCAAAATCTGGGCATCACTACTAAGCAAAGGAACAAGCAAGGACCATCTTTCACTAATCACACAAATTTATATTTCTTGTATGTCTTGGGCTATTACTCTCTTTCCCTCCCTGTCTTCTCTCTCTCTCTCTCTCTCTCTCTCTCTCTCTCTCTCTCTCTCTCTCTCTCTCTCTCTCTCTCTCTCTCTCTCTCTCTTCTCCCTTTCCCCTCCCCTCTCCCCTCCCCCCTCACACACACTCCTGGAGTAGGGGTAGGGGGTGGGGGGAAGAGAGAGAGTGAATGAACCAAAATCTGAGCCTCTCTACAGAACAGGAGCACACAATGGCTCTGTAGCTCAGTGACATGGGCTCCCTGGTTAAGGATAGAGCTGTGGGAATATTGTCTCTGTTCACATCACAGCTTCCTGGTTTCTTTAAACAGATTGAGAAGGACAGCAGAGTCTGCTGTGCTGTGTGAATATACCATTCTAGGTCTCCTGCATGGAAAGACCAGTAATATGCACATGATTGCAAGGAGAAACAGTGGCCAGTCTGCAGTCCTCCCCAAGAAAGCAGGGTAGTGTGGGTAGGACATGCCCAGCTATTCAGGGAAGTAGTCGGGGGCTTTAAAAGCTGTTTGAAAGGGGTTTTTGTTGTTGTTTAAGTGGTTAAAAACAGGCATAGAAAAAAAAAAAAAAAGCAAGAGCTGTCAGCAGGACATCATTATTCCGGAGGGGAAAACGCTATCACTGTTTGTTTGTTTGTTTGTAATTAAAAACTAGATGACATTGCGTACTTGGTACAGCCATCAGCCATCAGTGCAGTTGCTCCCCTGTATGTGGTCAGAACTTGCTGAGCTATGGCTTTCTAAAGTGGCAGTTTATGGCCACGGCATTAGTCTCTGCTCAGAAAGTAAAAAGAGAGACCAGGGTCAGTCAGGAGTAGGCACCAGGCCTCTGCACCCCCTTTAGGGATTGGCAGTTACATTTTTATGATATTAACCAGCCAGTGTGTGTGTGTGTGTTTATGTGTGTGTGTGTCCGTCCATTAACAAACCATGACAGGCCCAGGACTGGTCAGACTTTGTTGTGGCACTGAGTGAGTGCCTGTGTCATACCCTTGACCATCCCAGGCTGGATTCTTATCTTTTTCTTTATGCTTTGTTTTGTTTGTGAGGGGAGCATACAGCTTCGGTAGTGGTTTATCTTCCAGCTCCCCCAGCTCACCCTGATAGAATGATACACCTGGAATTCCTATCAACATTAAGTGGCTTTATACATACACAGAGTGGTATTGAACAACAGTTACCTAAGAGATTCAAATCATGCTGACGTTTCTGTCCTGAGCCTGTGGCCCTGGCATTGCTGAACACATGAGAACATTCCAGACTGCCTCCAGGCAGGAAGTTCACACAAACACTCTCTTGCATCCTCAGCAAGAGCCTCCTAGGAAGAGGGAAAAGGTTCTCAAGCCACAGGGGGAAAAAAAATCACCCTACTTTAGTATGTGCCCAGCAGCCACAGCCAACAGTATCTTCCACTGTTTATCACAGCCACTCCCTCATTAATAATTTAATGTTGAAAAAAAAAGCTCTTCAAAGCCAAAAAAAAAAAAAATCCATTCAAAGCTAAATAAACTATTTCCCCCCTCAGAGTTAAACATCTTTGTATTTTGAAATGCCAGTTCTGTCACGCAGGCTTAATTAAAGCCACTGGATCTAGAGAAAAGGAAGTGTCGTTGGCGAACTAACCTTGTGGTGCTTCAGCGGCTTGAATAGGGTTGAAAATTACCTCCTAATGACTAAGAATATGTGCACAGTGTCATATTTTATGCTCTCACGAGTCATCAGTGTGTTTATTTATATAGATTTAATCAGCAGCTCGGACTCTCTCTGCTTAGCACCGACAAGCAGCTTGAAGCAAACTGTCACTGTGCATTTCTAACACGTAGTAACTTATAGCCTGCCTGACTCTTGCCCAAGGAAGAATAAATGATTTGGGACCCCATGCTAGGGCACACAAAGCCATGTTCCCTCTCCAACACAGTACCTGAGACCCAGATCAGAAACTGCATGTTGGGAACTCATATCGTATATTTTGAGGTCCTCAGGTGAGCCAACAGATCCTCACAGCCCATAGTCCTCATCTGTTCCTGGCTAATTCCCTCCAGCCTGCATTCTGTCCTCTGCCTTCTAAGTCTGTGTGTGACTTTAACCTGGCCAGGCAGCATCTCACCCCTGACCTCACTGCTTGACCTTTCATCCAAGCTGAGCTGTTCTCTATAAACCAAAAGATACCTGTGCCCAGCCTTGCTTTATACTATTTACTATGAAAGTCGGTCAAGGGCATACTCCTCACATCAACACCCCAAAAACAGGGAGGCAGGGCGAAGATTCAGAGGCATTTCTAAAGGAAGCCAGGTACTCTGTGGGCCATGGGAGGAAGCCCCAAATCCCTCAGGGGAGGGGAGGGGAAGAGATTTAAAACGCAGCTCCGTGAAATTTTTGTGAGGCGGGCGGGCCCTAAAACCCTTCTCCCCTCCTTCCTGGGGACATTTAGAAATCCACTCTAACTGTATATTCAAGTCAAGGATGCAATTGTTCATTGCAGAACCAGAGGAAGGAGAGGGGGTGGAGGTAATAACATCATTTAATGTTGTTCTTTGTTTATACTGTCTTTAAAAAAAAAAAAAAAAGAGTTCAGACTTTGGAAGGTAGCAGAAACATTTGTAGCTTCCAGGACTTAGAAGTGTGTGTGTGTGTGGGGGGGTCACTGTGGGTCCTTAAGTCGGATGTATTTATAAAGCCAAAAATTGCGACTATTTGGGTCACAAGCTGCATGGGAGTCGGCAATAGAATCTCTCAGATTCCTCAGAAGTTGGCTCTCACGGGACCATGAAATGGCTTCCAAAACAGATTATTTTATTTAAAATATATTTTTAACTATACCCCCCAAACCACTTTCCTGCATTTTTTATCTTAGTCTTTGGAAACTGCCATAGGTAATGAATGATCAGCTCCAAGGAATGTGTTTCTGAGGTACAGGGCTTTCCCTTCCACTCCAGCACACCAGCATCTCCACCACCACCCGAACAGTTCCCTGTACATTAGCATATTTTGGCAGAGGTATTGTTTCAATCTGACCTGTATAATAAGTGTCACATTACCAACACAACAAATCAAACGTTTGTTAATTTCCCTGGCTTTCCCACACAGCTGCTGGTGTTATCATGTCACCAGATTTTAATTAATATGATAAGTAACACTTGCAAGACAACAGCCTGGTTTTTTCCCCCTCTGTGTGCGTGAGGGTCCATGTGCCACCCTCGTGAGCTGCATGTGCACACACTCCTCTGTGTGTGTGTGTGTCTGTGTGTGCGCGCACTTGTGTGCTCAGGCAGACAAAAAGGGGGGGGGGGTGAGAAAGCAAGGTCTTCCAAGGGCCTTCTGCAACCTGAGAACACAGTCAGCCTCACACAGTCAGATTTTCAAATAAAACTTTTTTTTTTTTTATAACATTTCCCCCACTATCCTGGATCAAAGCGTCATGCCCTGATGCATAAGAAAAACCATGAGACCATATAACACAATGCACTCGTTTTCATACCTGAGTGGTTGTGTGTCTAAGGTTTTAGCATTTAAGAGAGCACCAGAAATCTGTCTTCAGAGAGGCTTAATTTTAATTTCTTGGCTTCCAGTAGAATAGCAGGTAGCAAACGCATTTCCGACTCACTTGCAGTATTTTCCTCCTCCGGTTTCAGACACTCTAGGGTTAGTCGAAAGCGCCATCTATTTGCAAAAGTCGGAAATGCAAGAGAATCTGGAGGAAAATTTTTCAGCCCAGACCGCAGCACCACTCACCAGAGTGTTTTAAAACGTTCAGATGAATTCTTCAGGAAAAACAGAGGCTGTATCTAAGTCCAAGTTCGACCTATGAAGTCTAACAGGACCTGAGGATGAATGCATTTGCATTTCTAATTTTCACAAAGTGTCCGCATAATAGAGTGGCACAGCCAAAACCATGCCAGTAGCCGCATTTCCAAAGAGAAAATTCCAAACGATGATCAAATGATAGACCTTTCTCTAGAGAAGGGAGCATTCTCCTGGGAACAGGCAGCAGACACCTTGAGCCAGGAAGGCAGAGTCCAGGCTGCCCTGCCGCTTAACACTTTGTTCTCCTGCAAGCAAGTTTCTCCCATCTCTCAAGCCCCAAGCAGGGTGTCTCTGACATCCCTGAATGTTTCTCTGCATAGAGGGGAAAGTGGGCCATGTCCATGTGCCCAGGAGAGTTCTGTGAGGCAAGAACCCAAGGCATCACTGACTCATCACTGTCCAGCAGTGTGATGTTCCCTCTGCAGAGCAATGTCCCCCTCTGCAGAGCAATGTCCCCCTCTGCAGAGCAATGTCCCCCTCAGTCCTAAAGCTACTAGAAGAAATTTGGGAGGAGATGTTATTGCCTTCTGCTGATCATGTAAAAATGGGCTCAGATTTCCTGCTTGTAGTGGTCCTGAAGCAGATATAAGGCTTCTGTCTCTCTAGAGACCTTCCATCCCTATAGTCATAGATGCAGAAATGAGCCATCACCACACTGAGGGGTGCAGGAAAACAAACAGGGACCCATCTGTCAGACCAGATGTCTCTCTAAGAAAAGACATGTGACTTTTCAAGTACCTCTGGGACCCCTAAAGAATGGGCAGCATTGCCAGTGTGGGGACCACACTCTCTGACTCTCCCCACACTCCACAACTCCACGACGCCAGGGCTCCCCCAGCCTTGGTGAGCTTGGCCAAAGGAGACAGACACACTGTGCTGCATCCAAGATACCACAGCTCCCATGGCCTGAGCATCCTGATCCTGGAGACCCAAGGGTATTTGGTCCACCCTGGCTCCACCAAGAAGCCAGTGCATAAGGCTGAGTGAGGTGATCATAGAAGATGCCTCCAAAATCCGTGTTTCACCCACATGTTCTGAAGAAGGGGGGAGGCTCAACTATAAAGAGGGGAGGGTACCACTGGGAGGAAAGGACACTGGGGCATAGATGGGGATGAAAAGGTGGGGAAGGAAGAGGAAGGAGAAATCTAGTACATGGAAGACACAGCAAAGCGATGGCAAAATAAAAATACAAGCTTGCTTATTCTCCAATTAATTTAGAATTTGTAAAACCTCCCGTCTACTTACTATTATCCTTCTCTCCCAGATAATATGAGAGGGAAAAAGTGAGGGAAAGAGGGGAAGAAGAGAGAGAGGAAAAAGGGTGAGGGAGAGGGCAAGAGAGAGGAGGGAAGCCAGGGACTGTCAAAGGAGCCCTGAGCTCTATGCAGCCACTTTGCCCAAAAAGAAAAATTAAACTCTCCTGGAAACACAAGCACTGCTAAGTTTGAAACTGTTGAATGGGAAATGGGTCTTAATTCAAATGTCCTGTGAGAACAGACAAATATTCAGAAATCAAGTAGGAATTGGATGCCCTGATTCTCATCCACTGTGTTAAATGGAGAAAGATAACAAGAAAGGTTAAATTCCTCACAGGCGGAAACACCTCCAGCAACTATTGCAGGCTTTGGCGTAGTTGGGAGAGGATGTCCTCTATGCTGGAATCAGTCTGAAGACCAGACTCTGTTCACAGCACTCACAAAGGCTGGCAGTTCCAAGGTAACTGATGATAAAAGATTACTCTCTTGGTTAGTTTTTGACAGCCAGTGTAGTTAAATATTTTGCAAAATCACATTTCTAATGCAACAATCACTTTTCTGTGAATGAGGCTCTGTCATTGAACTGACCTATTTGGCTACTGCAATATGTCAAAAAGGAACTGATTTTGATGATGGGACATCCACAGAAGAACAGAGTAAGGTTCGGTGATGGAATGAATCTAGCCTGTACCTGTGGCAATAAGGGAGGAGCCAAAACAAAGTCAGGCTTCCCTGACACATGTGGCCTTAGCATGCTGTGAATCCTTCCAGGGCACTGTGTTGATTATCTGCTGAGGCTGATGTCTTTTTAGCCCCATGACTTCAAGTCAAGTTTATAAAGGGACTGGCCAGGAAGCAAACAGGGAGGAGCAAATAGAGCTGTGACCAGTTTCTCACACTGATCGTTCAAGGCCTCTCCTGTATTCAGGCCATCTTATTTTGCTTTCTGTCAGTATGATAAAAACCACAGTGAAGAGAAACTTGTGAAGGAAAGAGTTTCTTTAATTTACACATCTCAATCACACACCATCATGAAGGGTAATCGAAAAGCAGGAACTTAAGCAGAGACCATAGAGGAGTGCTGTTCACTGGCTTACACTCCATAGCTTGCTCGGCTAGTTTTCTTAAACACCCTAGGACCAGGCCACCTGCCCAAGGGTGGCAGTGCCCACAATGGACTGAGCACTGTCACATTAGTCGTTAATCAAGAAAATGCCCCCACTGGCTTGCCTGCAGGCCAATTTGATGGAGGCATCTTCTCAGCTCAGGCTCCTCTTTCTGGGAAGATATCACAAACAGTACCAAGTAGACAAACCGGCCATCACATGGGTGTTCCCATTCTCTCACCCAGGGGTCGTTCACACCATCCAACCAGCTCAGGGCCACCAAAGCAAATTTTGTGATCACCCTGGGACTCACTGACTGTGGCACTAACCTCACTTCCTATGCCCAGGCTATTTCAAACTATCAAGTGGGATATTATTCCAGGGGCTGAAGAAATACGGCCATCCTCATTCCGTCCCACTATGTAAGGCACATGGCAGCCCACCCCTGTTGTCCTTACCATCAGCAGATGCACACTGTTAAAGCCGGTTCCAGTCCATGTCTACTGAAGGTACCTGTACATACACCTGCAGCACCACTGTTCTCCTGGATCAGGGGGTGGGGTAGGATTGGGGGACATCACATCTTACACATTCTCAAATTCTGCTCCTTACTGAGAAAGGCACTGTCATATTATACAGCCATGTACTTAGGCATCTGTGAAGATCAGTTCTCAGGGAGGTCTGCAAAGTGCAGTCATTAGACACACTAGGACTAAGGTATTCTTCATGGCCTCAGAGAAGAAAGGGATGAGACATAAAGAGGCTCAGCACACTGAGCCTGGAGGAAACCAAGAGGAGGCACTCTCTTTCTGAATCCATGTTCCACTCGTCTCCCTCAAGGTGCAATTCAGAGCATCTGAAGAACTGGAAGAATGTTCTAGTGCGATGAGCTTCTTAACATATGTCTAACATTAGTAGAAATATAAATGTGGAGTAGCCCTTCCCCCTGAAAAACAAACTGGCTGGTCTTGCATCTGCTCCAAGGTACAGTAGGGCACAATTTAACAGCCTGTGTCAGTCCTGGGCACCTTCCTCAGGTCAGGCTCTGTGAGGATGATGTGGATAAGACAGAGTTGGCAACTTGCTCTGAACTCAAGCAAGTCACATCTGATCTCTTTCTTACCTGTAGAACACAAACAGAAGGTGTGTGCTTCCTATAAGGACGCTAAGAAGTGATGTTTGTGAACATGCAGACTGCTAGGTAGAAGGTTGGGGGGGGGGGTCTCCTTCCCATTTATATTAGTTTCCCACACAGCCTTCTCTCCTATCCATCTACCTACATGTAGATACATCTATTCATTTATCCATATGCTAATCTACCTATCTGTTAATGCTTTTTCCTCTAATCTGATAATCCGTATGTTTACCTATCTACTACCAATCCACCTTTTATCTCATCTATTAATCTACCTATCGACCCACCTTATTATTCATTTATCTACCTATCCATTTACCTACCCATATGTTGTGGGATATTTGTACACTATGTGAAAATGTGTTGCTGTGGTTGGTGTAATAAAGCTGAATGGCAAGAGGTATAGACAGAACTTCTGATCAGAGAGAGAAACTTGGAAGAAGAATCTAGGTATGTGGTTTTTTGCCAGGAGACTTGGAGCAAGTAGGATATGTCGTACAGAGTAAAGGTAACTGAGTAATGTGGTAAAACATAGATTGACAAATCAGGTTAATTAAGTTATAAGAGCTAATGAAAAAAGCCTAAGCTAAGGCCAAGCTTTCATAATTAATAATAAGTCTCTGGGTCATTATTTTTGGGCCAGAGGTCCAAAGATAGTCTGACAAGAAAGCTTGTTACACCCATACATTCATCTATACACCCATTCATTCATCTACCTACCCATATAACCACCCCATTTACTCATTCATCTATGCATCCACCCATCTGTGCTCCTACCCACCCACCCATCTATCCATCATCCAGCCACCCACCCACCCATCTATCCATCATTTATCCATCCATCCATCCACCCATATATCCATTCATTCATCCATCCATCCACCCACCTATCTACCCATCCAGATGGTCATGCATCTATCCACCCAACAAATACTGAACAACTCCCATGCCTAGACCCTGCTAAGTCCTAGTATGTAACTCTGAACAAAGTACACCACGTCCTTGTTCTCATGATGCTCACTGACTAGTAAAAGGGCCAAAAAATGACCAAGTCAGCATCAATGAATGCAGAATTACAATGCAATGTGTGCTCTGCAGAGAAGAAAGGGAAACGTGAAAACATGACGTGAGGGTTTGTTCAGGCCTGGACTGGGGAAGTCTGAGGTTAAGCACAGAGCTGAGATAAAGTAGGAAGTCAGAGCCAGGTGCGTGATGTGGTAAGAGGGATGAATTAAAAAGGAATCCTGTGGGAGTGCTATGTGGTTTCCTGACAGAGCTGTTCTCTTACATTCTGGGCCTTAAGCCTGAGGTGGCTTGGTCCCTTCTTGGCCTCTCTGCCAGCATCTGGTGATGACCAGCCATCTGTGGCCTTCCTCAGCTTGTGCTACCTGGGTGCATAACTCCATCTCTGCATCCACATCACCCTTTCTTATGTATCTCTGAGCCCAGCTCCTCTTCTTATGTGCACGCCAGCCTTGTATACAGCTAACCATAGTCAGTATGACCTCAATCTAGCTTGATCACGTTCAAGGTCTTGTTTGCAAATGATGTCATTGCTCCAAGCTCTGGGACTGAGGACTTCAATACACAATCCATCTGCCATAGTGAATGAACAGAGGAGAGTCAGAGGCTGGAGCTGAGATGGCAGACCCTGCAGGCCTGGCAGGTTCTGCTGAAGTATGGGAAAAGCACATGGTAGAAAAGTGAAATCTGAATGCCAGAGAAGGAGCAGGCTGCTCTACAACGCCAACACCAGTTCCTCTCCATGTTGGTACAGATATCTCACATTCCTATTGTATAGATACAGTATGAACCACCAAGGGACACTGGTCACCAAGACTGAAGGCCCACCCAGCCAGTGTGATGGCCCTGAAGGGGAAGTACATATTTGTGAGATGAAGATAGAAGGCTGTAACTAGAGTGAGGATGGGTGATCTTGGACTGCAAGCTGTCTGGGGTTCCACCTTTCCCACATGGAGGATGATAAGCATTATCTATACTGATTCTTCTAGCTCAGTGGTTTTGAACCTATAGTTTATGACTCCTTTGGGAGTCAAGCAACCCTTTCTCAGGGGTCACCAAAGAGACTCAGAAACCACAGAACAGATATTTACATTACAATTTGTAATGGGATTATGTTGACAATTAACTGCTAGTTCAATAAAAATGCTGATTGGCTGAAGACAACAGGAAGTGTGAGTGGAGCTACCAGACTGGGAAAACTCTGGGAACAGGAAGAACAAAACAGAGAAGCCAGAGAGACACCATGATGAGACACCAGCAGATGCAGAAGAAAGAAGTTGAAATGCTGCTCTGAGAAAAAGTACGGAGCCGCATGGCTGAACAGGATGAGAAAGATGGGTTAGTTTAAGAGTAAAGAGTTAGCAAGTTATATGCCTGGGCCCTAGACCAATCAGCAGAAAATTAATGTAAGCATCTGTGTGTTTCTGTGGGGCAGTGGGTCAGAACCTCAGGGCAAGACCGGAAAGGCCAAGCCAGAAACTTAATACTACAACAATTCATAAAAGTAGCAAAATTACAGTTATGAAGTAACAACAAAATATTTTTATGGTTGGGGTTATTACAACGTGTATTAAAAGGACACAGCGTTAGGAAGGTTGAGAACCATCGTCTGAGATCATTCCCATCTGAGACTGTTTGTGAGGCATTGGTTTATAACAGTCCCTGCAAGGCTGGATTGGGTGTTCTGTTTCTGGTTTTTTCTGTCACTATACAATACTTCTGAGAAATAGCAAACTAGAGCTCCATCCTGTACAGGCAAGCACTTCCTGTCTCTATAAACCATGTGCCTTTCCTTCCTAGGTTTGATGTCTAGTGTCATGTTCAGCTCATGCTGGACATCAGCAAATATTTCCCTGACACAGGCTAAACATTCATCATGGGCTTGTATTAAGCAGGTAAGTAGTTCCTGGGAATATTAGTTACACATCCAAAAGCAATTCTACCTAATTCAATAGTGCTATTTCGATGCTGCTAAGATTTGATTGTATAATATTCTAGAACTCTGGCACCTCAGTCTAGGGATCATTAGTGCTAAAGATATTACGCACCTGCAAATACCACAAGAAATTACCTCTTGAAGCTGGTTGTGTACAGGAGCAGGAACCAATCTCTAAGCAAAGGTAGGAACTGGATTGTTTATATGATGCCACCTTTATCATAGAATCATATTTTCATGTACGTGCTCCTCTGAGCTGTCCCTTCTCTTCCCCAAGCCTTTGATTACATATCACCTCCTCAGAAATGCCTCATGACTTCCTCTCAAACATGCTTCTGGGATTCTTCCTGCTCAGCCATTCCTCAAGCCCTTCACACTGCTCACAATTGCAGCAGCCCTATACCCCAGGACTCCAGGTCCACAGAGCACACCAATCACAGGTGAGACCAGAAAAGAGCAGCATGTGTATATGAACGCCAACAGATACATCCATCACCATTGTTCCCTAACCCTGAGAAGTGATGTGAGTTCACAGAGAAGCACATTATTTGGGGTGCTGTGATTTGGATGTAAAAGTACCCACAGGCTCATGTTGGAAGGCTTGGTTCTCAACTGGTGGTGTTGGTTTAGAATGTGTGAAGCATTCTGAGGTGAGGTGTAGCCTTACTGGAGAGGTCACTGAGATGAGACTGTAGACTTTCTAGCCTAGCCTACTTTCTATCCAATCCCTGCTTCCTAATCATACATGGTCTCTACCAGCAGCTGGTTAGTTTTGATTGGCAACCTAGAATCACCTGGGAAGTGTCTTGAACTATCACCATTGGTAGGCCCATGGGCATGGCTGTGGGGCATTGTCTTAAACTGACATCAGAAGGCTCCTCCCACTGTAAATGGCATCCTGAACTGCATGAGTGAGAAACTTTAGCAAGTATATAAGCAAGTGAGGATGTATGTGTTAGCATTTAATTTTCTGTGTTTTTGACATTGTACTACAATGTGGCCTTAATGCCTGTCACCTTGACTTCCCATATTGAGAAAACTGTAAGCTTAAACCTTCCTCCCCTAAGTGGCTTGTGGTCAAACTATTTTATGCCAGCCCTACAGGGAACCAGAGCACTCGAAGGCATTGCTTCTTGTCAGATGTTTAGCTACAGCAAAAAGAAAAGTTACCACAAACATCATAGGCATAGCCACTATGCCATTTGTGTAAGAGACCCAAGCATGGTTTAGGGGCTCTGTGGAGTGTCCTAGATACCATCTGCCCAGATTTCAAGGGGAAAACAAACTTTGTTTTGTGTATATGTTTCATATCTGTTTCTATCTGTATATACACACCCACAGTGTGTGGTGTAGACAAGAGCAGTGTCTCCTTGACCTCACTGTCTGTCATTTGAGGGTGCTGGGTACTGAGGGTGCAAGATCTGCCAATAAGGGAAGTGAAGGAGCTTTCTGCCTAAGTATTTCCTCTGGCTCAAATGGGATGCAGTGCTTCCGATTCCCACCACAGTGCTCTGGGGACTAGTCCGCCATTCTGTGTACTTACAGTGCTAAGAAGCCAGCTTCAGCAATTGCCCTGGCCTCACCTACATTGCTCATCCTTATCTCAGACCTGCCCTAAGGCCACCTCTGCCCTATCCCTTCTCAGTCCCACAGGATGATATCAAAAGCCCTTTGAAGACAACAGAGGAAGCTGGCATTCATCTCTGTGCCAAGTGTGAGTCCTTAAACTAAGAACAGCATTCTTTGCCACTCACTGCCTACTCCGACCAGCCCTAGAGAGAGCCCTGGAGAGAGCACAACCCTTCCGCTTTGAGTTCTCTCTTCAGAGAAGACCATGCCCAGTGGGTCAAAGCCATGCATTCAATTGGTCATTGGACCAAATGGCAAAGTTCCCACAACACTAGGTAGGTCTCATGGCTTTTACCCTGCCTATCAGGGTACTATGCTAGCCATTTCTTGGCTCATTCATGTAAGTGTGCACTACATGTGTATGGGCATACATACTTGAGTGTGCTCACATATGCAAGCATGCATTTGTGTGACTGTGTCTTGCAATGGGTGTAGGAAGTCCATGAATGTAAATGTATACTTGTATGTGTGCATGTTTGTACATAGATGTGAACATTTGTGTGAATGCACACATGATATACATATTTCCACATCTGTTGAGTGTGCACTTGTGTGGGTGTGTTAGTGAGTATGCATGCTTCTGTGAGTGCACATATGGGTGTGGTATGTCCATCTGTGAATGTATACTTATGTGAGTAGACACATGTATGGCTTGTTAGTAGATGCACCCACTTTTCCCTGTCAGGGATTAAGTAGGAGGGAGCTAAGGACAGGACACAGTAAAGTACCACATGCCCTAGGTGGAGAGGAGCAATGTTGAGTCAAAAGCAAGCATGCGTTCTCTTCACCTCCCACCCACATGCATTCACACACCAATTGGTTCTGAAAGAAAATGGAATCTCTGGAGACACTCAACTACCTTTAGGACACATGAAAGTAATTTAGTCATGTCAGTAGGCTTTCTAGATGAACAGACACACAGCCTCGTGGTGGTTTGGGGAAGTAGGTGTTTATGTCCAGTTTTGGTGTCTGGCCAAATACTATGACCAGCAATTTCAGAATCAATATATACATAGCATTTCTCATTGCTCAGTGGTTGAGACTGTCTAAACTTCTGCCTGGGTGGGATAGCTGCTGGTCATGTAAGAGATGCATGTGACCTGAGCTAGACCACATGAACATGTTAACATCAGCTCACACAGTGTCATGTACAGCTTCTATGCCCTCAGGGAGACAAGTGGATTCTGCCTGGGTCATAGGGATGTAGAAGGCATGTGGCTGGGATAAGGGACAGACCCAGGAACATTCAAGTTCTGCAGCAACAAACCCTGATAGAACTTGGTGGCCCCAAGTTTGTGAGAGCCAAGCTGGAGAAAGAGACCAACCAGCACTTGGGGCAGACACCCATCACCTCTTCTTCTCCCACAGCAAAGGACACTGTGCAGCCAAAGGCAGTATCAGCTGAGTCTGTTCCCAAGACAATCTTATAACCCTTCCTCAGGTCTGACACCTCAGGCAGGGTCCTCTCACTACAAATAAGAGACACCATTAGTCAAGCTATCAAAGGGACCTGAAGCTTTCTGACAGCCATGTCAAACCAGCCCCAGGGGCTTCTGGGAGTTCATCAACAGACAGAACCCTGTACAACCCAGACCAGGGTAGAAACCTGAGAGCTGAGGACAGCAACTACTCCACTTCATGGAACTGTTTTTCAGCACACTACAAGTGTTCTAGAACAGTCTCTCTCTGGCCTCCCCTGAAGCAGTGCACACTTGTCAGTCTGCATCCTCTATGGAGCCGCCAGTTCCTGGTTTTCCTACCGCTGAGTGGAACAATGAGGGTTTTTTTTTTTTTTTTTTCATCATTATTTCAAATGTTTTTCACAAGCTTGATTTAAAAGGGGAAAATTCCCCACCATATTTTCGGTCTGATTATCAGATGATGATGGACAATAGATTGATAAGAGTCACTTGAGGCAGCCCGAGCTCTTGTGTATAACAGCTACTCCAATTATCAGACACTGCTGAACTATTATTGATCCTGCTCCCGTTGGGCGATCACAGAGCATTCTCCACTTCTTTAAAGTGCTGTTAGCAGAATGCCCAGCCGCGAAAGGCTCGGAGTCCCCTTTCAACACAGCTCGATACAGTAAATAGCACACAGTGAAAGTTCAGAGTTCTGCAATCTCAGTGAAACAAATTTACCCATGTAAACACACAGGCTGGCTGGTCATTAAATGGTTTATTAGAGAGCGGCACCCGCAGGGTCATTGAATATGGAACCGTGGCTCCTATGGAATGGTGGAACTTACCTTGGCTTGGAAGCAGGGAGAGGCAGAGAGAGAAAGGTCTACTTCCCAGTGCTCTTGACGTCCTCTAGGGTAACCATGGAAAAGTTTTGTCTTTTCTGGGACTGTGGGATTCACAAGCATGTGGGGGCCTTTTCCAAAGGTGATCCTCGGAGAAATGTCTGCATGGCTTAGTTGGCTGCTGTCCCCTGGGTATCTGGTTTGGCTGATGACAGATTAGGTGGTCCTCTTTGATGGCCCAGCTTTTGTTGTTTGTCCAGAGACAAATCAGAGCATAAAACTTCAGAGATTGACAAAAAGGAAATCAGCCTGTAACTGGGATGCTAATCTCTGGCCTCCATCAGCAGTTAGCCAAAGGGCCGACCATGAGGGAGGGGGTCAGGTCAAATGACTCAAAGAGTCGATGAAAAGTGCTTTCTGATATGTGTCTGCCATCTTCTCCCCATAGTAAAAAAAAAAACTGGCCATAATGCCTGGCTTTGGCTCTGTCTTCCAGGCCCGGGGCCCAGCTCACTGATGTCTTCAGCATCTACATACAGGAGCTGTAGGTGAGGGAGCAAAGCTCAGTTCCTTGGACAAAGGTGTGGGGATACCCAGGCTCTAAGAAGGAGGGGTGATGTGGAGAAAGTCAGGGTAAGGACAGGCTGAGTAGAACATGACCACTGGTGTTATGCTGGTCCCCTCACTGTTAACGCCACTAGCACACTTATTTGTTGGGGTCACAAAAGGTTCATTTGTGTCTGAGTCACTTGTGATGGGGTTAGTGGAGGTGAACAGGCCACACAGCAGTAACAGCAGTGTGATTATGCAGCGTGGCTGAGGTACAGCCTGTGACAGAACCCAGGGTAAGGTGTGCACTTGGTTAAAGGTGCATGCTTAGCTTGAGACCCAAGAGGCTACTGTGGGGGATACCCTGACCGATAGAGAAAAGTGGTGTAGACTGGTGGCAGAGTTGATGTAGGTGTCAGATCAGGGCAGGAGAAGTAGGAAGTACCTCCAGAAACTGTGGGGATCCAGGCAAACACTTGCACACACATGTCCACAATAGCCAAGAAGGAAAGGCCCATGTGCCCAAGCACCTATCAGTGTATAAGCAACATGGAGACTCCATAATGGGGTAAGCCTCAGCCTTTAATTAGAAGGTTGCTCTTGCACATGCTACAACATGTGTGAACATTGAGGACATTACACTAAGTGAGCTAATCCAGACACAAGACACAAAGTGACTGATCCAGTCCATGAGCTCCTAGAGTCCTCGGGTTCATGGAGGCAGAAAGCATTTGGCACAGCCAGGAACTGAAGAAGAAGGGTAATATTTGCTCCAAATGTGATACTCTCAATGTAACAGAAATCAGAGGGCTAAACAGGACTGAGATGGTAAGTGTGATGGTAAGATGCCCTGGCTCAACAGAACACCCAGACAGCCTGATACCAGTCAGGAGTGTGGGTTGCAGACTGACATATGGCTGACATTGCCTGTTCTTTGGTTTGCTGGGGCTGAAACAAAGGAAGAAAAGCTTAGAGCCAGGTGTGGGGTATATGCCTTAATTCTAGCAGTGGGAAGGCAGAGGCTGGTGAATCTCTAAGTCTGAGGCCAGCCTGGTCTACAGAGAGAGTTCAAGGACAGCCAAGCTTAGGCAGTGAAGTTAACAGTCAAAACCAGAAAGCTAGTGAAGATGTAATTCAATGAGAGGGACCATGTTCCAGCCCCAGCAAGCAGCAGGACTTGGCAGCTTCGGCCACATGGTCCTGGCTTTAGAGTTAAGGACAGAATGAAAAGGTTATAGAATTTGCCCCTGTGACTAAAGAAAGCCTCAGAGGCCAGGAATGTGTCAGGGGTGTCTCTGAATGGAGGCCTAGTAGAGAGGCCATTGCATGAACCTGTGAAGGTGAAGCCTAGATTGCCATGGAGAACCCAAGATGATAGAGATTCCAGAGTCATGGAATACCTGCCAAGGAAAGCTGCTAACAGGGAATGGGACCAGCCTAAGAGTAAAAGTGTGTGCAGTCAACAAGGCTGAATGGAGCTAGCTGAAGATCTGAAGGGTGCTTTGACATCAGACATGGAGATGCAGAGTTTGGAGTTTCCCCAAACTGCTTTGGTTCAATATTTCCTCACTGTGCTCCCTTCCCTGTGTTTTGGAATGGTAATGTATATCTTGTGTAATATGTTGGAAGCATATTATCTGGGTTTTTTTTTATTTTTACAGGTGATTACAGTTAAGAGATTGCATGAATCTCAGAAGAGACTCTGAACTTTAAATTTTAAAACATTGTTGAGATTGTGATGGGCTATGGGGACTTTTGAAATTAGAATAAATACATTTTGCATTATGATATTGTTACAAGTTTATGGAGGCCATGGAGTAGAATGTGGTAGTTTGAGTGTAATTGGTCCCCATAATCTCACAGGGAGGGGCACTATTAGGGGGTGTGGCTTTGTTGGAGTGGGTGTGACCTTTTTGGAGGAAGAGTGTTACTGTGGAGATAGGTGATATGGGATGTCTTTCTGTGTGTTGGGAATGTCATTGGATAATAAAGAAACTGTTTCAGCCTATGCAGGGCATCTTAGAAGCGGGCAGGAAATCTGAGCATAGATACAGGTAAAGGAGGGCAGAGTCAACGAGACTTGATCTATCTGTCCAATAAACAAAATCTAAAGAAATAGGTGAGCCACGGGCCATGTGGCAAGATAGATTAATGGAAATGGATTGAATTAAGATGCAAAAGCTAGCTACCAATATGCCTGAACCATAAACCAAGCATCATGTAATTAATATAAGCTTCTGTGTGATTATTTGGGGGCTAAGGGCAGGTCTGAACCTCAGGGATAGGCCAGGCCAGAAACTCATACAATAGGTGGGCTTTGAAGTTCCTTATCCTCAGGATACTACCCAGTATCTCAGACCATTTCTTTCTGCCTACAAGACGAAGGACTCTCAGCTGCTTCACCAGTACCATGTCTGCCTGTATGCTGCCATGCTCACCACCATGATGACTGAACTGTAAGTGAGCCATCCCAATTAAATGTTTTCTTTATAAGAGTTGCCATGGTCATGGTGTCTCTTCATAGCAATAGAAACCCTTACTAAGACACACAGTTCAAATACTGATCTTCCCTTCAGAATTGTTACAGGGGCTAAGCAGGTGATGTGTCTTACTCTGATGCTGAGCATCCTATAGAACATGGAAATCCCAGTCTCCAGAGGCTGGAACATGATCCAAAGGCAGTTCTGGAAAAGCTTACGAACCACACCATTGCCCAGGAGCCACAGTGACTGCTCTTGCTTTGTGTCATTGGTGTTCTCTGGGAAACAGGTCTTTGGCAAAATGGTAATTGTAGATAGGAAGCTAAGGGTCTCCTCGTCTGTAGCCACAGTAAAGAGCTTCTTGGAAGGAAGCTGGCCAGTGCTCTCTTCTCCATGATTACATTCTGCTTATGTATTTTGGTATAAGCATGCCTGCCTTTAAAAAACAAATTAGTGAATGATGGTAGCTGCTGAAATGTAGCATTTTCTAGAAAAACTATACACTGCCTGCACTTCCAAAAATCTTGAACTCCTGGGGATTAATTGGAGAGCAATTTAAAGAAAGTGCATCTCTCTCTGACTGCGTTTGGAAGATGTGGGTGAGGATGAGGGGGTGGTGCAGGAAGCAGGGGAGTGGGGAACTAGAGTTATAGGCATGCCTCACTGATCTGATGAGCAATGGAGAGAGGCTAGCAGTGAGCCATGGCCCTGAAACAGACAGCCAGCTTGAGCAAAGGACCACTGGGCTACCACAGGAACACCAGAGATGCTAGAAAAGAAACAGGCTTTGAAAAATTGAAATCAGGCCTTTGAAGTGACTGTGATTATACCACATATATCTCCCTCCTTGAGGGGAAGGAGGTGTGTGTGTGTGTGTGTGTGTGTGTGTGTGTGTGTGTGTGTGTGCATGTGTGTATGTGTGCAAGCATATGTGTGTGTGTGTGTGTGTGTGTGTGTGTGTGTGTATGCTCTCTTGTGTGGGCTCATGTCATGTTCAAGTGTATGAGCATAAGTGTACCCATTCCACAGCATATGTATAGGCCAGAGGACAACCTCAGTGTTTCTCCTTGCCTTCTATCATATTTTAGACCATGGCACCTATTGTTTGCTCTGTGTATCTCAAGCAGGTCCATTAACTTCTGGGAATCCCCCTGTCTGCTCCCCATATCAACACAGGAGCCCTGGGATTATAGTCACATACTCTGACATCTGTGGCTTCCAAGCCCCACACAGAGAATAATTCTTAATGAAAAGATGAGACACAGAAGAGTGAAGAACTTAGACAAGACAGTACGCCTGAGGCACAAAGAGACAAGATCCATTCATCAAGGTCCATTTCAGAATATATGTTCTCAATCTCAGGATATTCCCTGGTTACCAAATCAGAAGAGCTGTGGTTCAGAACCCAGACTACCACCCCAGCAACAGCTCTAACACTTCCCTTCACTGACATTAGCTCCTAATCTGACGATTTTGCAACCACATGCCACCTCCCTTGTCTTATTAAGCATTTCACTTGACACAGTTGATGCTGTAGATAGATTTCCCCCATTCCTACTAGAAAATCACCTCTTTGTCAAGGGAAGCCAGAGTGATATGACCCTATAACTGTGTGACCCAAATTCTAGTCCAGTCTAGGAAACATATTCTGGTGACAGGTTCTTCTTTTCTTTGGGCATAAGAACCAGCCATGGGGCGGGCTTGCTTGGTGAAATTTTAAACTGAGAACATTTGGAGGTTCCCTTTGAGGTGGTCTTCCAGTCAGGAAAGAAGACATGCAGATAGATGTCCAACTATCACTGTAGTGTAACCTAGTAGATCCAGACCTAGTCATGAAGGGGGAAGGGTGCCCAGTGCCACTAATACAGGAAAGGCCGCCAAGTACATGTCCAGTTCGATAGACAAACAGCACTGTGGCAAGGCAGCTCCATCCACGATCTGTTGGGGTAAGAATCCTTGGACTAAGGAGGAATGCAGTGGGTCAAAGGACACTGTGGGCCTGGTGATGGAGAAAGGCCATGTAGAAAGCCATCCAGCAAGAATGTAGAGAACAGGCAGAGCCTCTGAGCCTGAGTGTAGACAGCAAAGATAGAGCTTCACCACTCTGTCAATCGGAAGCAGAAAGTATAATGGGAAGACAGAGGTAGACATGAAATCTACATGGTGCCAGGGTACATGAGAGGCAGTGTGCATGTTACATGGGCATGGGGACTGGCTGGAACTGAAAGACAAAGGCCTGCCACTGGGCTCTCAATGAGGCCTCAATTCCCACCTCATCCATTAGGACTATACTGGAAACACCATGAAAGAAATGTCAAATTAGCAATTTCGCGGCCCAAGCATTAATACTATCATTTGTATCACAAAGTCAGCAAAATCCAGCCTCCAGTAACTCAACAGCCCATTCTGACCTAGGCCTGGCCATCAATACGGTTTTATGTGCCTTGCACTAATCACTCAAGTCAGATAATATGCAAGGTTAATGGTTGCGCACAGTCGGGGAAGTATCTAAGATCTGATAAGGGTACCCCATATGACCACCGTTCTCTGCATATATGTCCAAACCCAGAAGAAAAGGAGGAAGAAATCAATGTTTACAGCAGTCCTAATACATCTTTGTGCAGAACATATAAATTGGCCCTTCATTTGCCCATTCATGTCCCAGTTAATAAATAGCTCAGACACGGGCCAGCCTGATCGGGGAAGAGTGGAGCCATTGTACGCCTGTCACCCCCTAGAGATTTATGCAGCCACCACACAAGGGACCTGGCCAAGGCTCTCCAATTACCATGCTCAGCTCTTCAAGAAACAGAAACTGTGTGTTGGGTTCTGATGAGGACTTTAATATCCATATATATCAAGGCCTTATGCAGAGGAAGTGCACTTTCTTTGGGTAATGTATTGAGCTTAGGATAAACAAAGCCCAGCTAGAGCTTCTTTGTCTGACTTCAGCCACAGAGGTGAACAAGAGGGATGTGCACAACTGTGTGAATTCAATGTTTTCCCTCTTCTGCTGGCGTGGTGGCTCTTGATGGCTTCCCTAGCAGAGAAGATGACTTGGAGAACCTTCTATTGCTTCCAACTATCTGATGTTATAAGTCCTCTGGCACATACACACACTCTCTGCATGCCAGATGCTCTGGCAAACCCCCTTTCTACCTACTATCTAATTTTAGCACGTTGATCTTGAACAAGCCAGAGCCCATGCGCAAACAGACCTCTGTTGGTGCAATGTTCACAGACCCTACGTTCCAAAAGGACAGGTTGTAGCTTCAGGTTTTCCTTCAAATTCAAGTCTCCCTCTCTGTGTCCCAGTGTAATTACCAGATTTGCTTTCCCAAAGGGAAGTGAGAAAACCGTCAACACATTATTGTAAACAGCACTAAAGCCACCGGGAACCAGCAGCTGGCTGGGACATTGGGGAGGTTTATCTCACTCATGACAGTGAAAAAGTCACTCTGAGGACTCTGACAGTTCCTCTGCTGAATGAAATATCATCCCATACAGCTGCCACTCAAGATTCATGCTCATTCCTTGGTGTATTGGCTCTGGTACCTAAAGCCGCCTTCTTGCCAACCAGATATGTGCAGAACATCTCTCTGAGCCCCAAAGTCTCATTTTGCTGGAGGAAATGAAGTAATAAGAGCCATGGCTGTGTCCTCTTCTTGGTGTCATGTGATTGGAGTCTGTGGCCCAGGGTTCCATCTGGTTTCTCCAGCTTCAAGGAGTAACATGAGTGAATCAGCATTACACAGGGTCCAACCATCTCTCAAAATGAAGTCACATGACAGGCCTGTGGGCAGTGTGCCAGTCTCCTACTCATCAGTCTGAGTTCTCGCACATTCCAAAGGGACAGAGAGGAGAGGTGAACGCTACCTCAGTTGGGGGAAGGGAGAGGAATGTGAGAAAAGCTTTCTCTAGGGATTCAGAGATAAACTTATAAAGAGAAGTAATTCCCACATGGAAAATCTGAAGACAGGTCAGAGCTGCGGTTACTGCCGTAAGTGAAGAAGGCAGCCAGATTCAGCCAGAAACAACCAATCTAAGATACTGACTACTCTGGAGTGCTGCTGATCGCTTTTGTTGGCTTCTGAAAGCACCCCCTGAGAGTGTCTGTGAAATTGATTCCAGAGGAGACTAAATGATGGGGATTCTGACCAGGCCAGTGGCTGAATCCCTCGATGGATTGCCACGAGTGTTATTGGGAATGCTGGGATGTTGGAGGTGGAAGGAACTGAGGGAAGCATATCAAGAAGAGGGGGAGGTGGTGGTCCTTGGGACCATGGTGTCTTCCTGCATGCTCTCTTTGCTTTCTTCATGTCAAGAACAGAAGCCCACCTCCTCTGTGGCCTCCTACACCATGATGTTCTATTCAAATGCACAGAGTCAATAGACCAGGGGCTGAACTCTCTGAAGCCACAAGCCAAGAAAAATATTCCTTCTTACATAGTTTCAGTCAAGTCCTTCATCTCTGTGACTCTGAGTGACTAATACACCACCAACCTGAGCTTACCTCCACAGCTGGACACCATGTGTCTCTGAGTCACAAAGTCACATCTTCAAGGCAATCAGTTGGGTGTTCTTGATCCCTGCTGAGTGCACAGGCCACCTCAGCTCAATGTCCAGTGGGAACACTCTTGCTTCCTCAGTGGGCAGGAGGCCATAGCAAACCAGAAGTCAGGTAAGAGCTGAAATCCTACCCACCTGCTGAGATCCACTGGTGGCCTCAAGAGATCCCTCAGCAAATGTGTCCCCTGGGACACAAAAGGCAATTTCCTCTTGATGAGGAGAGGAATCCACCTCATGTCACATGGGGGGGGTGTTCTTTTTTTCTCTCTTAACTTCTACTTCTCATTTTCTTTCTTTCTCTCTCTTGCTGACACAGTCTCACTGTTTAACCCAGGCTAACCTCAAGCATCTCCCTGCCTCAGCCTCCTCAGTAGCTGGAGTTCCAGGTATATAATGTTATGCTGTGTGTGTGTGTGTGTGTGTGTGTGTGTGTGTGTGTGTGTGTGTGTGTGTGTAACATGCGCAACTGAAGGTGTATGCACGCACACATACCCACAGTCCTCTACCAGGACTGTGCCCATCTCAGATCTACCTCAGGCTCTCCTCCCTGGATCTGTGTGTATAAGCTGCAGATGTGCACTTGAGGTCTCTACCATGCCTGAAATGCTTCTCTGCACCCCTTATTCTTTCCTCATCAAGCTACCTAGAGATACATGGCATATAAAATCTGTGTGTTCAAGGTGCTCCATTTGATGTTCTGGTGTGTGTAATTAGAATGTAGGGTGAGGTCTAATTTTATAGACACCCTCAATTGGCCCTTCTTTCATTCACTGCCCAGTGCAGGAGCCCTACTTGGGCCCTATCATCACTGATTCCATTCAGACTTTACCCACTCAAAAAAAAAAAAAAAAAAAAAAAGATTAAAAAGGAAAATTGAGTTTCCCAATGGAGCAGAGCAGTAATTTCAACCTCAGAAGGCACCGCCGATATTCGCCTGCAGGCGGCCCTTTGTAGCGAGGAGGAAGCCTTGTAGAGCATTCTTTCCAAGATTAATAGCAAAAATGGCCCTCTGCGAGGCGGACAGCATGGTTCCTCAGGGGGTCTAACCTGCCATTTCGTTTCCTCTCATTTTCTGTACCCCAGTTACAAAGTGCTAACTGCCACACTTGGCAGACTTCCAGGACATGCGTTTGAGTGTGAGCGGCGAGGGCTTGCACGGTCAGGTGCCACTGCCTGCTTCCTCCTCCTCTTCCTCTAGCCACCTCCTTGCTCTCCCTCATCTTCCCTAGAAAGGTCGAGGAATGGATGTCCAGTGCCACATTCTAGCCACATCTACCACCAAACACACTTTCACAAGAACCAACTGATACCAGAGGAAAGGATAGTCATGACTGGCCCTAGCCGCCGCCTCTGCTGACTTGAGTGAGCCACTGAGACAGGGGCTGTATGCCTCTATTCTTCAGTCCTGATAGCAGAGGAAATCCTCGGCCCTTCTTCTTAAAGCCAGGTCATGGCACCCTGGCCAGTTTTCATCCAAGCCCCTGCTGCCCATGGGTACAAAGTGACTGAGACAGCTGAGTACCAACCTATGTCCTGAAGAGTGGTCAGGATTGCCATCTTGGTTGAGGTAGGAAACCAAGCCAGTGTTCATACATGCTAAGCAAGCATTCCCCAAGCCAGTGTTCATACATGCTAAGCAAGCATTCCCCAAGCCAGTGTTCATACATGCTAAGCAAGCATTCCCCAAGCCAGTGTTCATACATGCTAAGCAAGCATTCTCCGGAGCCCAGAAATCTGGTAAGGATGAAGATATCCTTAACCCCTGTCCGTTTCTGTTGCAAGGTATCTAGGTGTTTGAATTTCCTGAAAATCAGCATTAAAAATGCTGAAATGATAGTCCCAGCTAAGAAGATGGCCCCTGAAAAAGCATGGGGAAGGCTGTGGAAGCCAGGACAGCCCCCTTCAAACTCCTAAAGTCTTGTTAACTGGCATGCATGCTCAGTGTCTCTGGAGTGAAGTGAGATCAGAGCAAGGTGGAGGGCATTGGAGGAAAGACCCCTTCCCTGGGGCGCCCACTGCTTTGCTCATGGATACCTGCTGCAGGTATCTTGCAATGCAAGAGGCCTAGTTCTCTGCAGCTGGAAGAGGGATCTTACTAAGGGACTTGAAGGCAAAAATAGGAAGATCCTGCAAGGGTCTCGGGCCCTTCAAGGCCTAAACCTCATCCTTGAAGTTTCGGCCATTCCCTAAAGCTGCAGACAGGGTTGTCTCAGGAAAGGCAGTCATGATCATGCCTGACACCTGGTTCTAAAGTCACAAGTTCCAGAGCCTGGGCCTCTCCCCCACCCAGGGAAGATGTACAGCATGATGCCATATGTATGGTTAACTGGTGTCATTTCTAAGAAAAAGATTCTTTTTTTTTTTCCAGAATGCTTCAGCAATAAAAAAGCTTTTAAGAAACAACCTGAATTTTCATTCCTCAACTTCTTTCAAGTCTAATTTGTGTTAATTTAATTAAGGGCGTGCAATTTGGCTGTCACTGAAATTAAATATAAAGAAAAATGTACATTAATGCAAAAGTTGAAGAGTTAGGCACACCGAATTCAGAAGTATTTTTCAAAGGGTAGATTTTCCTCTATAGCAGTAACTCAGGGAGGAGGGAGGGAGGGGGAGGGAGGGAGGGGGAGGGGAGAGAGAGGAGGGAAAGGAGAGAGAAGAGAGGAAATAACCATGTGCCTCTCTTTTCACTTTCATTATACAAGAATCTTCAAGACCAGCTATGTCACAAAACAAACTTTAAATAAGCAAATACCAGCCAGAACCTGTTACTTTTGATTTCCTAACTAGTGTGTTTGATTTTGTGTGCATTCATATATGCTTATTTGTGTGTATAGGTACATAGTGGATGTGTGCTGATGCCTGTGTACAGGGAAATGGATGGTGGCTGTAATGTGTCGGGTACTTTGAACCTTAATTTTCTGAACCAGTTTTTCTCACTGGCCTGGAACTTGCCAAGTAGTCTAGGCTGAGTTACAGCCTAGGGACCCAGAGTGTACAGAGTACACAGCACTCACCCATAACTCTTCCTCAGTGGCATGCTGCCCTGGGGCTGCCTGTGCAAGGCTGGAGCTCATTTTCCATGTGTAATGTGCCCAGGAGGCTCTGCTCTGGACATGGAGTCACCTCCAAATCTGTGGCTTCCCTGGGCTCCCCAATTCCTGCTTACTTGAAACTAAGTGAAGGAGCCAGGGAAGGTCACATTCCAACTTCTGCCATAACTTACTGGGACTGCTGTGACAAAGGCTGTAAACAGGTCATCCTGTCTCCTCTGGGGACAGAGCCCATGATCGCAGTGGGTTAGTTGATTCCATCTAGAAGAATTTCAGTGTCTTTGTCCCTGGACCATTGTGGCCTCAGCTTCTCCTTGTCTCTGTTTTTAGGTCAATGATATTGGCTTTGGCTCCTCTTTGACCCATTGCCAGATAATGCCATGCTCAAAAGTGCTGAGAGCCACAGCTTCATTCTCTGGGTGTGTGGAGGGGAATGACACCCCCAAATTAGACACACAGGCTTCCTTAGGTCTCATTTACAGTGCAAGGAACACCTCTCTCTTTAACCCTCTGTCTTCTATACTGGGCTTCCTAAACACAGCTTCATTTGGAAAGAAATACAGCCCACACCAATGCACACACCATAGGCCCACACCAATGTCCACACTATAGGGCCCACACAAAGGCTCATACCATAGGGTCCACACCATAAGCTCACACTAATGCCCCATACTAATGCTCCACACCAAGGCCCACATCATAGGCACACACCTTAGGCTCATACCATGGGCCCACACCAAGGCCCACACCATAGGCCCACACCTGCTGCACTGACCCAGGAACCTCATGCCTACTTGCCCAGCCATCCCACATGACAATGCCCATACACCTGCCACTTCCTTCAGTTCTCAGCCCAGAACAGGATGAGGACACATGCCACTACCTCACAGACTAAGAAGAGGCATGTGACAATGTCCCACCTCCATCCCCACTGCATGATGTGGCTATCTGCTTTCCCTGAGAAGCCCAAAGCTGGTGCTCTATATCTGACGTATGTGCTGAGTGGTAACAACAGGAGTCTGAGCCTAGATCCTAAAGCTCGAGGCTCCTAATGCCACCAGTGCATGATCTTATTTCTGAATTTACTGGTCCAGCTATCTCTGCAGCACTTCCCTATGGAACCTCCTACGACACTCTGGGAAACAGTCCTTTCCCTGGGGCCAAGAGAATCTGTGGCAAGTTATAAAATTCTGTGAATCTCGAAACCCCAAAGCAGGCAGGAAACACTTTCCAGCACCAGTGTCAGAAACAGGCTGAGCTGAATGAAGGTGTGATGTCATACCCAGTCACAAGGGAACAAGCCCCAAGCCACTCGGCACAATGTGGCACAATAGAGACAAGATGCTAACAGTTTGATGATGAGAATATGCTACATGAGCTCTCAGTAAAGCCTACATTTACAATAAGCAGGTTATAATGCATCCCCAATATCTAAGCCAAGGGAAGAATATGTAATAGAGCTGGGAAGATGCCACCATGTGTAATGTGCTTGCTGCTAAAGCATAAGAACCTGAGTTTGATCCTCAGTGCCCATGTGGAAAGCTGGGCACAGCAGCACACAGCTATAACTTCAAGGCTAACAAAGGGAGGAAGGTGGGTGGATTTCCATGGCCCACTGGCAGCCAGCATTGTTAATGAACGAACCCCAGGTTTAAAGAAAGACCCTCTTCAAAGTTTAAGTGGAGAGCAATAGAGATAGATACCCGACAGGGACCTCAGGCTTCTAAAGGTACAACCATACATGGACCAATGTACATACACACCCATGTACATACTCACATACACATACACACAAACATGTGGAGAGCAGTAGAGAAAGATACTCAACATGGACCCCAGGTTTCTAAAGGTTCAAACATACATGGGCTAGTGTGCATACACACACATGTACACACACACACACACACACACACACACACACACACACACACACACAAAATAGTTCAGATAGCAATCTAGGCTTGGAATAAAAATGCACAGGCTGCACCATGATAGTTACACCATCAGGACTGTCCCATGGTGAAGGATGCCTCCATGCTAAGTACCCCACTGGTCATTTGTAAAGTGCCCCCTTCACTCTTATTGCCTGAGGCTGACTTACAGCTCCCCTGGAAAATATCAATGAAGCAGAGCCCATTGCTTTCTATGTCTACCCACAGACACCAATGTGTACCCAAATCCAGGTCTGGAACTGAATTAGGACAGGTTTCAAAGCAGCTCCCACAGAGGCCTTCTCCAATTCGAGCTGCCATTCAGGTGTGCTAGATTATTGTGCGGCCTCATGTGTTAATAGCTGTCCCGGTGTTTACCCTAGCTCCTCCTGGGGTTTCAGTGCTAGCCATGGGCCTAGTAGATATTTGCTCAGCTGCAGAAGGGTCTTCTGATCCTGCTTAGAAGGAGCCAAGCCAGGCCTCTCCCTTGTTACTGTGTTTACTGTCCCTATCGCATGGGCTCATCTCACAGGGCTGTGTGTATCACTGTAACACACACATTTCTCTTCCCTTGCAGCTGTGCAGACAGAACCATGGGTCTGTGTGGGAGTGACACTCATGCAATCTTTATATGCCCCAACCAGGAGCAGCCCCTCAAAAGTCTCTTGTACACTGTCTACCTCATTGCCTGGCTTGTAAAAGAGAGCGTAGATTCATCTCCCTGACAGCCAAATCCCAAAGCAAATCAGTTATCAGTGACTATTTCACCCTCAAGGTCCAGCCTCAAGGATGACACTATATGGGTAGGGCTGCAGGAGGGGGATGGGACACAGGGATGGGAAGAGCTCTTCTAATGCACAGGAGGAGAGAGAGGACCCTGGTAAGAATGTTAGGCAGGCCTGGCATGCACAGGCACCACTCTATCTATGCATTATGCTTTTTGGCAAAAATTCCCTAAAAGAAACTTCTGGTCAAGGAAATCTAGCATTTCTAAAATATAAGTAAATCTCATTTGTGGTGGTAACGGTGGTGCTCTCTCTCTTCTGGAAAGCATTTCCACAGCGCATCCCATCAGAGGGCATGGCCTTGTGGTTGACTGTAGAAGGAATAAGAATCAACTATTAAGCAACATGTTGGGGTATCCTAGATACCTAGCCTGATAGTAACCCCTCAAGACAAGCTTCATGGCCATTAACAGACATGAGCTTGAAGTCCTGAGACATTTGACAGTGTGCTGTAAGTGTCTCTTTGTGATTAACCCAAAACCCAGAAGCATGGAAGTCAGTGCTCAGGCCTCTACTGAACTCCTGAGCTTCAAGGGGAGTCTCAGAGACTGAGGACTTCAGAGCTAATTGACAAATTTCAGCCTTCCTGCCCCTCCCCTGCTATACCATCATCTCAATTTACCATGATCTTCATGGTCAGCAACTCTGAAATGTTTTCACTAATGGAATCTGTTTGCATCCCTCAAGCCTTCCCACCCATGCACGGTGCCTTTCACTGCTACATTTCAATTTTCCCTCAAGCAACTCTCTCTCTCCTGCCTTGTCCTTCCGTTTGAGATTACAGGACAATTGCTCCTGGTGAGTTCATTCCTCATGGATTTGGTGATTTGAGATTCTGTACTCACCTTCATTTGGGAAATCTGTGAGGCACAGCCCCACACAGGGTAGGGAATGGCATCCACTGTGCTTAGCGAGAGAGTCACCCTTCTGGGATGACATGATTTCTCCATGAGGGGCCTCTAGACTAAAATCAGCATAACTCACACCAGAACTTGGTCTAGCTGTGCTAGAACATCACTCTGGTCTTCCAATGGTCTCACTTCCCTCTATATCAGGGGACAGACCATTTCTAGAATGCCCTTTTACCAAGAACAGCTCTTAGCAAGAATTCTGGCATAGGGTGGGAATGAAGCAGCAGTATGGCAGATACTCTCTCAAGCTCATGGAAGATAAAACCTTTGTTTAGGAGGAGGGCATCAACTATGCCCAGTTGTGTTCACCCCCACTGCCATCAGGACCACACAAACAGCCCCCAGCTCACAGATAACCCTGAGTTACAGGCTGTGTAAGGCCTTGTGTCTGTAGCTGAGCCTGTGGAGACTGTTTCCCTTTCTGCCCTGTGATTTCAGCTGCACATTATTGTTTTATAGCAGCAGCTAGGAGCTTTCACTCTGTGGGGTGAGAGATCTTGCCTCCATGATACCCACGGGACACAGGTTCCCTGGTTGGTGAGGCCCTTTCGGGTTCTCCAACCTACAGTTTTTCATTTCCTTTTGAGCACTGTGGCCGAAACAGAATTTATAAGCCATTAAGCTATTCATTTAAAGTACATTAAAATTATTTTATCATAAGTATTTTTTTAAGTTTTCCACATTTTAGTTTTCAGTTGCACGTTTAGTATCTTCACAGATACATATAACAATCACTGCCAGTTTGAGATGATTTTGTAATCACTAGAGAACGTCCATGCCTGCTAACCATGACTTCTGTCATCGTGTCCCTCCAGCCCAGAGCAGCCATGAACCCACTTCCAGTCTCTACAGACTTCCCAACTCACAGAATTTCTTGTCAACAACTGTATGACACGCAGCTCCTTGACATGGACTTCTCTTGTCACACACAACATTTTCTCCATTCATTTCCTTTTGTAGTGAAGTAGGACTCCACTGTATGGATGTCCCACACGCTGTTTATTCATTCATCACCTATTGATACCTGCTTCTTTCACCTTTAAGGAATTACCATTGAGGAAGGGTCCCTGCAGCTCAGGCTAGTCCCAAACTTCCTCTATAGTCAAGATGATCTTGAATTTCTCTTGGTGGTTTTATTTTACATTTTAAATTTTTATTTATCAGGAAGAACACGCGTGCCCTAGCACGTCTGTAGGATCAAAGGACAACTTGTAGGTCAATGTTCTTCTTCCATTGTGTAAGAACTTAGATCATCAGGCTTTGGCAGCAAGTGTCCTCACTCATTGGTCCATCTCACCAACCTGACCTTGAACTTCCCAGAACTAGGATTACAGGTCCATGCCCTACACTGGCTTTATGTGGTGCCAGGGATCAAACTGAAGGCTTTGCTTATGCTAGGCAAGCCATCTACTGAGTCCCAGTCCCTCTGCAGTCACTCCACTTCCATGCCCATGCTTCTTTGAGGATCAGGACTTGCATCTATCTCACATGTTACCTAAATGTGGCACTGCAGGGTCATATGGTCACTCGCCATTTGTAGGAAGCTTGGTTCAGTGGCTTTGATCTGTTATTTTTTTTTTTTTTTAAGCAGCTGTAGAAATGGAAGAAATAGTGCCTTGGCCTCACCGCATGCAGGACTGTGTTTCTTCACAGCGAGGGAGCATTTGTCACCCACATGTGCAAATGGTTAAAATGCCTAAGGAAGATAGAATTCAGCCTCTTATGGGGCAGAAATGACTTCCTACGTCTGCAAGGGAAGCTGGGAAGTGTAGTCTTTTAGTGGAAAACTATCATTCCTAACTCTGAGGAGATATAAAAATGCAGGGCAAGGGTGTTGTAACTGTTTTCTACTGAGGAGGTTCTTTGTCGGAGGGAGTAGATCTGGGTGTGATGAAGAGGGGGTTCTCTAGCCATGTAGCAGGGTAGAGTCTTAAGTTATTGGCTGCAATGGATCAGGCTGTTTCCATCCTGTATTCCTGAAAAGACTTGGAAAATGATTGTTATTGGACTGGGAGTAGCTAATTTGGTTACAGAGTAAAACTGAGCGATTTTATGGAAAAGTTGAGGGATAGGGAGGAGCTGAGGTAGAAAAAAGGAGGCATGAAGTTGATTCAGGGTGACAGTAACCATTTAATTGCTAAGACATCTGCACCAAAATGAGCCAGCAGAAGTATCAAGGGACTACAGAGTGTCAAGGGAAGGGGACAGAAGAACATAGAGCGCTAGTGTAAAGATTGTGTCACTTGGGGTGAAAGGAATGAAGGTTCCTTCAGTCAGAGTTTCTCCACAGCATCTAAAGAGTCTTTTTGATGATGTATTGGGAACACGTGGAGCTGTTGTAGGGCAAGAACATTGGGAGGGCTTGAGAGGGACATTTTGTTTGGATATAGGGTGATATTCCACAAGTAAGACATTCAAACACAGGATGAAAGCGTAGGTGTGAGGATAGTCAGGAGGGAAAGTGATCAATGGGTGGAGCCAGAGTGGGAGGGAATAAGAAGGAATTATTGTCTGCTCCCTGTCTCTAGGCCCCATTTTAAACCAGTTAGAATTTATTCACATGGAAGCAGCATCCTTAGCAGGAGTTACATCTAGTCCCTTTTAACTGTGGAATACTGATGTGAGATGTCTTTCTGTATGCTGTAAATATCTTTGGTTAATAAAGGGACTTGTTTTGGTCTATGACAGGGCATCTTAGAAGATGGCAGGAAATCCAAGCATAGATACAGGGGAAGGAGGGCAGAGTCAATGGGAGATGCTATCCAGCTGCTAGAGGGGCAATATATAAAGAAATTCAGGTGAACTCCAAGCCACATGACAAGACAGATTAGGAAATAGGTTGAGTTAAGAAGAGAGAGCTAGCTAGCAATAAGCCTGAGCCATAGGTTGAACAGCATGTAATAAATATAAGCGTCTGAGTCATTTTGGGGGGTTAAGCAACGGTGGGTGGGTCTGTACCATGGGGCTAGGCCAGGTCAGAAGCCTCTAGTACAGAGTACTGCAGCAGTCATGGGGTCCAACTGGTCTTGAGGACTTCTGGGGAGATAGAGAGGTAAACTGATACAAAGAAGCTTGGCCCAGATGTTTCAGTTCCCAGTCCCCAAATCCATGGTCAAAGAAGAAGGATTAGTTGGATGCCCATGGCCCGTGAGTCTTCTTTTAGAGGTCACCTGAACTGCTTTGAGGGATTTGGGGGTATCAATCTCTTGGTAACTGCTTTACGGCCAGCAGAAAGGCGGTGGGGAAAGCATCAGCCAGACTTTAATGGAGGCCCATCTAAGGAACCATGAAAACCCTTGACAGTTGGCAAAGACCCAGAACATAAGAAAGGATGCAATAACTATAACTTTGTGTACAACAAAGCTACACGAAGAAAATGTTTACATAAAGATTAACATGAGTCAATGCAGCATGAGGTTAAGTAAAGAGTTAACATAGCAACTGTACACTGGCTGGACCACGATCAGAGTCCTGGAGAAGGATGAGGTGACTGTAATTCACTGTTTGCTCCATCAGACTCCTGCATAAGGATGAGCACCTGGAAGCTTTGTCAGCATCCAAGGAATAAATCTAAACAGATGGGGTCTAAGTGATATTCCTTTTACATATGATGAACTTTTTATATTTGTTTAAATTATTTAATTTGTTTAATACCAGCTATTATTTAATGAACAAAAACAGTTTTGTTAGGAATAATTTGATAAGGTAAGTTTTTAAATTGGGCCCACTGCTTTCTATGACCATATCTAGTATTTGAATACATGACAACACTTAGCTAATATCAAATTGTTATACCTATATTCCAAGATTATATAGTAAATGTATCTCATATTATCAGGCTGTGTAAAGAAATGATTTAATTCTAAGTTGTGGTACCCAAAAAGAAAAGATTTCAATTTGCAGTCTAAAAGTATAACCCTAGAGACTATGACTGCCTTGTTTTCTCCTCAACAGGCACATCTCTAGAACGCTCCATGACATCCTAAGTGACTGCCTGAGCCAGTGACTGCATGTCAGGAGTAAACGACTCACTTTATAAAGTTTTCTAAAATTAACCCTATCAACAGCACCATTAAAAAGTCTCCACATTTTCATTCCTCACACACAACCAACAAATGAAAGATGAAAATGGCCAGTCACATCAAATCTGTAATAAATAATTTACTACACAGACTGAATTTACAAAGAAGGCTGAAGCCGACTCTTTTTCCTCCTGCTGATGCACAGATCTCTAGGTCAACGCATACAGACAGCAGTAAGATGTTTCTTAATATCATGTTATTTGAAAATAGACTGGATGTTTAGAGAAATAATTTGTAAAGCAAGACAACCAAATTAAATGAGCTTTTAATGTTTGGAATTTCTCAAAAAAAAAAAAATCCATAAGCACCAGGGACAAAGCCTGTGTACTCCCTGTGGCTTCAAGATGAGAGTGTGTTGCCCTGGCCCCAGAGCTCTCTATCCAAATAAGGACTAGATTATATGCTCAAAGCACCACAGGTGAGCCCAGATCAGAGAGAATCTCCTTCCTCTAACTGAAGAATCTGAGGGCTTGAGGTACCACTTAATAGAATCATTTGTTGATTCTATAGACACAAAACCAACTGTCAAAGATACCTCCTGAATATTCTGAATAACTTTTCAAAGCTGTGAGCTTGGTGACAGAATATCTGTCACCTTCCTTTAAAGAGGGAACATAGGTGGTTAGGGTATAGATCTGAAATTAGCTTATTTTACATTAAACAAAAATAAGCTTATTTTATCTCTGTTAAGTTTGGGCCTTCAACTCCAAGCAATTAGTAGAGAGAGTGCCTAAACAGGACTTCCCCTATAATCAAATGAGTGACCACCCTAAGTGTCATTATAGAACCTTCATCCAGCAATGGATAGAGGTGAAAGCAGAGATCCATAGCTAAGCACCAGGTCAAGTTCCTGGCCCAGCTGAAGAGAGAGAGGAGAGTGTGTGTATATGAGGAAAGGGATCAGGATCATGAGGAGGAGACCCACAGAGATGACTGACCAGAGCTATTGGGAGCTCAATGAATCAGAAACAATATCTGGGGAACCTTCATGGAAAGGAACTAAAGCCTCTGAAGGTAGACGACTGTCAAATGACATAGGCAGTTTGTGGAGCCTCTTGCAGTAGGATCAGACTATGTTCCTGTGCGTGAACTGACATCTCGGAACCCATTCCCTAGAGAGGAACACATAACTCAGCCTTGACACTGGGATGAGGGACTCATATCTACTTCAACTGGATATGCCAGACTGAACTGACCCACTTGGGACTCATTGACCTCCTTGGGGAATGGATGGGAGGATGGGATGGGGGGAGGCTGAGGGAGGCCTGGGAGAGACTGGGAGGAGGGGAGGGAGGGGAAACCATGGTATATACAAGGGGAAAAACATTTTAAAATATTTTTTTAAAATGGAAAAAAATAAAAATAAAAATTTGAAAAAAGTTTGCGCCTTAAAAAATTATAATTCTTGAATTAAAGATCCTTTAGTATCAAAATTAAATTTAAACCATAAATACAGTTCAGAGAGACATTGGGAATTCAATTTTCCTGATCCCTTGATAATGTACTTTTACAAAATACCTGTTTTTTTAATGACTCAGTTTCAAAGCACACCATCTTGGAAGGTGCTGCTGCCTCCTTAGTCTAAAAAAGGGAAGAAATTCAGTGCTGAGCAAAGAGCTCAATAGATCTGGTTGTTTTATGGGTGTTACTCTAGCTGATTAATACCACATGGTCACCTCAAATAACATGGCAGAGAAGTCACAGGGCGTGCCTTTCTTTTGGTTGTTATTTTATTTTACTTTTTCATTTTGGTTGTTGTTTTTAAGACAGAGTTTCTCTGTGAAACAGTCCTGGAACTCATTCTGTAAACCAGGCTGGCCTTGAACTTACAGAGATGCATCTGCCTCCCAAGTACTGGAATTGAAGGTATTTGGCACCACCGCCTGTCAGCATGCCCTTTCTTTATTCCTTAGTAAAGATGGTGGCTGAGTCACACGGCTGCCAAGATGGTGACAAGTCACATGACTATTAAGTACTTCAGGGTGAGCCTCAGTCATTGGCTAAGATGTCAGCAAACCACATGGTACTCCAGGTGAGCCTAACAGCACATAACCTTTTCCTAAACAGGCCTGAGTCCCAGTTACCAACACCGTATGCTATAGCAAAGTAAGACTCTCTTTCCATCCTTTTTAAATCACACCCAGTGAATGTAAAGATCCAAAAACACAGAAAGTTAAAAAGCTTTAAAGATAGTCAGGAAAATGGGGTAAGAACTAAACACCTAGTTGTTTGTAAACTCTTTGGGAAGTAGTTATTTCTTAGTTGTTCTTAGGCATGAAGCGTCTTTTCGTTGTCACCCTGACCCAGGACAGGGACTTTAGAAGAAACTTTGGTCTGGAGCAGATAGACCAAAATTTGGCCCAAAAGCCATCTTTCTCCATAGAGTAGGCCAGCATGAGACAATTTTCCAGTATCATCTATTCCCAAAGGACATCTGAATCTCTGTAAGATAAACCCAGTGATCCATAAGAAGCTGGTGTGTGTCTGCAGATAGGAGCAGGCTACCTGACATGATTTCACCTCTTACACTTAAAGATACAAGCAGGAGAATGTTACTGAGCAGAGAGAATCGTGACACATCTGGCTCTTGCTCTCACACACACTGAGCTCCATAGAAATAACCCTGAGGTGAGCGAGAACTATAGATACTGGACAACTCTCTACCTCACAGAGGAAAACCAGCTGAACATGGGCAAAGGAGAGCCTGAGAAGCCAGGAGGTAAAATGTCCTCATGTGCATTCTTGGTACAAACACTCCCAGGAGTTTAAGAAGCAGCAGATACTTCTGCCAGTATCTCTGGGTGCTCTAAGGAGTACTGGGGAAGGTGGAAGACCGTGTCCACCAAAGAAAAGGAGAGATGTGAAGACATGGCAAACAAGCCTCACTGTGAGAGAGAAATGAAAACCTATGTCCCTCACAAAGTAGGAGCAGAAAGTTCAAGGACTCCAGTGCACTCACGAGGCCCCCTTCGGCCTTCTGTGCTGGGTGTTGCCAAAAGCTCAAAGGAGACAGACCCTGGTTCATCCACTGTGATGTAGCGAAGAGGCTGGGAGTGATGTAGAGAAACACTGTTGCAGGTGACAAACAGCTCTGTGAAGAGAAGGCTGCGGCGCTGGGGGAAGTACAAAAAGAATGTTGCTCCAGACAGAGTGAAATGAAAATCCTGATGCAGTGGAAAAGGGGGTGGTCAGGGCTGAAAAGAGGAGGAGAAAGATAACGGGGAAGAGGAAGATGATGATGATGATAAGTTGGTTCTAGCGGGTTTTTCTCTTGTCTATAAAGCATTTAACACCCCCCCACACACACACACAAAATTCACCCCCTTTAAAGAAAAAAATTGAAGTGTTAAAAGAAAGTGAGTTATGAGCAGGAATTTTGAGGTTTTCAGAGGCAGACACACAAGTAGACCAAAGACACCAAGATGAAGAGTTCTCTCAAGATGCAAGTCTGGAGGCCCAGCAGGAATGGCAGGCATTCTGGGCATGGCTGCAAGCCAGAGCCTCAAGAAAGAAGAAAGTGAACTGTGAATTTTATGGGGGATGGGACCTGGGAGCACACTGTCATTCTGTCTTCTGGAGTCACCTAAATTAATTGAGGCATTAGAATCAAAAGTCTGAATCTGGGCCTGCAGTGGACATTTATTTGTCCACTGCATATTGAGTCCAGACTGGCACTGAAAAGTAAAGGAGTCACCATTTCAATTCTCCCAAATTTGAGCTCCTTTAAATCAGCCCTCAAGCAGATCAAAGGAGTGTCTTTTGATACATAAAATTTGGATCAGGACCAAAGTACAGACAGAGGTCAATGTGAAGTGTTTATTTTTCTCTAAATGTGGAAATAACCAAAAACAAAAAATTACCTAGAACATAAGGGAGCATCCCTGAGCTATGTAATTCCAGGGTTGGGGAGCCACAGGGCTAGATGTCGGAGCATTTAGCTGAATAATTGATCTCACAGCTAGTGAAAAGTTTCCAATGCATTTGACCAAGCAGGCCTTCAAAAGTTCCAGTGATCCCCCCCCCCAACCTAACTATGGCACCTCTGCTTAGGTGCAGCTTGTTTTGCTGTGTTGCATGAGTGCTCTGTTGAATGCAGATGGTATTAGGTAACGTGGAAACAGAAGGCTTCCTGACACAAACAAGTGTCCCTCCTGGGCTGGGAGCTATGAGAGCCAGTGAGGTTGGCCCACGAGGGCTTGCATCACTTGTAAAGCTCAGATTTCCCATCCCCTGTTCTGGTGCCATATGTTAGATTATTTTTTTCCAAGGAGAGAGGTGAGGAGGGAGGGAAGGAATGAACATAAAGAAAGATTCTTGGTCTGACATTAGGCTGGACCACGTTTATTCCCAGCTAGCGAGCATCTTGTCACCCACAATAACCTAAATGCCTCCAGGGGAAGACACAAAGATGGACAGAAATGACTTCGGTAGTTCACAAGGGCAGCTCGGAAGTGTAGTCCTTAGGCAGGAGACGATCATGATCCACATTCTATGAAAATGAAATGACTACTTTCTGATTTCACTTGGCTTTTTTCCACTTCACTAAAAAAATAAAAATAAATAAAAAATAAAAAACCATTTACAAGTTTACTGTTTTTCCTTGGGAGACCTATTTTTGATGGCATCTTTGGGAACATCCTCTGTGCACATTCCCTGACTTCAGAAATAGTAAACTTGTAAAAAAAAAAAAAAAAAAAAATTTAAGAATTGAACATTTAATGTTGCACATAAATAGAACCATCAAGGTAAACTTTTGGTAAACATCAAATTTTCAATAAATAAAAATGAATTTGAAAATGAATGTGGGAAATTCACAGAAACAGGGAAGATAGGCTTTTAGGAAATGACCAGGAGGTGTTTAGGTCTTGTTTTTCGGTTTTACTTAAACTCAGCATTTCCATAAAATTCTGAGGGGTCAGCACTCCACACCACGGAGGGAAAAGCTCTCTCAGTCTCTTGGGAGCCCCACCATCCATGAAGCCTGAGAGACATGCATGTTCCTGTGGAGCAGCAAATGAGCAAAGTAAGACCTGAGAGGTTCTGGAAGCTTCACATTTACAGAGAGGAAGAGACCCAGACTGCCTGCTTACTTCACACATTTTCTACCTACTCTGTCCAGGTCTGACAGACATTGGGGTCACTCTGGAAGACTGTCTCTGACGTCTTCCCACAAACCCCTGTTCTAAGGTGGCATGGCCCCCTGGTAACTACACACCTAGGGACCCGGGCCTGGGGCAGCCATCCCAACACCACTGCTCACAGTCAGCCAGCCCAGCCTCCACCCCAGCTTAGGCCAGACTCCCGATGGACAGTCTACTGATGACCTTGATGCTGCAGTCCTTGCCTGGAGATGGAAGGAAACACTCTCCCTTCCCAGAGAACAGCACCTCATTGTCACCAAGCAAGGAGAGAAGACACTGCCAGAGATTTTAACATAAAGATTTCCTTTCCTCAGAACCATGACAAAAAATAAATAAATCAAAACAAACCAAAACACCCTGTGAGTCTGAAATAGTGAAGCTAAGGAAAGAAGCAAGAAAGAAAAAAAAAATTTTTTTTTTTTTTTGGTGTGACTATATTATTCCTAAAATACCTCATCCTCGGCTCAGGTGCTATTTCAGGGTCTGATTTGGCATTCAGATCAGAAAGCTGCTTTCACTAGCTCTAGGAGACAAGGAGGCCGCTTCCCTGGGCCTCACTCCCATTGTTCCAGTTATATGGGGGCTGTGAGGGGCCAGGCAGAGAGTCTTGCAGATGCATGGGCCCCCTCCAGGCTTTCCATCCCCCAAAGGTAAACCCATAGGTGAATCCTGGACCTAAGGAAGGGGTGTTTGTTCCTAAAACATGCATTGTGACCCAGGTCACTCATTTCTGCTCCTGCATACCCTTGAATCATCAAGTTCAGGGCCAGCTCACTATGTGCAAGCCTGGACCCTATCCCTGCAAAGAAGACTAGGTAGCTAGACTCTGTCTAGGAGGTTTCATATGTCCGAAAAGACCAACAGTCCAAGAGGCCCCTGAACATCCTCAGAGTAGCCATGTCTGTGACAGCTGCAGCATGACTGCTCAGGGGTTCACCTCCACCCCCTCCTGTTTCACTCAGAAGTTGCAACTGTAGCTGCTTCAGAGGTGACTGACAGACTGCCAAAGTCACCAATTATTGTCTAGTAGGCCAGTGCTTGAAACCAATCCTGGGTCTTGCAAACTCTGGCCATTTGGTCACCATACTGCCATCCTCACACACAGCCCACTCTTGGCTGGTGGTCTAGGACCAGGCCAGTCTTCTGGGTACTTACATGGTATTGTTAGTCAGCAGACTCCTGCTTCTGAGGGAAGGGCTTGATTAAGCTGTCTGATAACATCCTGACAGCAATAAAGAATAATTTGGAACCACACATCATGGAGAAATGGCCAAACAGGAATGTGGGGGATTGCCTTGAGACCCCTGCCCTCCTCACTCCACTCCCAGCATCCCCAGGTGACCCAGGTAGGGACCCCATGCCTATTCCACAGCACGTTACCCCTTGTCTCTAGTTTAAGGTGGAAAAGGTGGGCCATAGCTGTGGTAGATGTGGTAGTGTTTGTGGAAGCAGGTGACAGACAACCGTGGAGAAGATGCACAGATCAGGAGAAGCAGGGTCCTGCTATAGACTCCTCACCCTCACAGTTGCTTCTGCTCAGTGCCATTGTGGCAGGTGACCAGAGTTTGGCCCAGTCGCAAGACAGGTGGGCTGAGAAACCCTCAGAGCTTCTCAGAATCCAGGGGCAGGATGCTCATGAGCACCAATCTCTTCCTGCCTCCTGTGAGACTGAGCTCTATCCTAACTCTCACCCTCACTGTCCCACTGCACATTTATTTTAAGAGGGATTATGCTGACATCTGGTGGCCAGATGAGAAACTTCATGCTATTAAAATTGACTCAAATGTTTATTATGTATATGTATGTGTGTATGTGTATTTGGATAGATCGATAGATAATATATGATAGATAGATGTATGGATGGATAGATGGATGGATGGATGGATGGATGGATGGATGGATGGATGGATGGATGGATGGATGGATGGATGGATGGATGGGTGGGTGGGTGGGTGGGTGGGTGGGTGGGTGGGTGGGTGGGTGGGTGGAGGGATAGGAGGGTGGGTGGGTGGATTTTAGGCAGGCAGGCAGACAGAAAGATTGGCATAATGTAAAGGGATTATGAGAGTTGAGAAAGATCTAAACAGAGGGAGGAGAAACAGAAGAGAGTAAAAGAACATGGTGACAAGCCAGGAGAAGGGGAAGCGACCAGAAAGAGGGAGTGAAAAGACCCAGAAGGACAGGGTGGGTACATAAGACATATATCCATGAAACCATCACAGTGAAGTTCATTTCTCTATATGCTAGCCAAAATTTTTAATTTAAAAATATTCATAGCTTTCAACTAAAGAAGAAAGTTTGGTTCTAGAAGATGTAATGTGTCCATTCTGTGGATTGTGGCTCTGAGTGAAGGAAAAGGAGGAAGAATGTGCTGGGCCTGGCAGGGACATACCCTTGCACCAAAACCCTAAAGCCCGTCACTGCTCTTCGCTAGTGATCCCAGACAATAGAGGGACCAGACAGAGTCCTACCAGGCATCTTTCTCCCAGAGGCACAACACACTGTGCACCAGGTTTCAGACCCAGCACCCTGGCAGCCAGCAGGACCATTCCCTGCTTTTGAGAAACTTATCTGGATAGGAATTCCGCAAACCTGTGTCACAGGGCTTTCAAAATTGCTCTTCCAAATCCTCTCTGAGGCAGAAGGGAGCTGAGCTGATGGGAAAAGGCTAATACTGTGGCGGTGTTTGTTTCTATAACAGGAGGATGTCCCACCAGCTGCATCATGGGAACATATAGTCAGGCATTTGGTGGAGTCCTGGGATGGTGCAGAGCACACACCTGTCTGTCTACACCAGCACTGAGTTACAGTGAAAGAACTTTTCATCACCAATACCCAGCCAGCAGAGGCACCAATCTACCCTCACCAGTGCCCCTAAAAAACTGGAACATGTTCTCAAAGTGATAAAAAGTAATTCCAGTCTAATATAAAAGATATGCTAATAAATGGGGTAGCCAGGCAGTGGTGCCTTTAATCCCAGAACTCTAGAGGCAGATATGGATGTCCATGGCATGAGGGCTGTGATCACTTTCTTGCCTGTAAATTCTTTTCAGGTTGTCTACATTGATGCTCTGCTGCTTATATGACCAAAAATGAGAAAGAGGCTGTAGACAGAACCCAGGTTGCTGGAGCAACCCCAGGCCTGTCAGATCTACTTATCTCCAGGTCCCATTACAGCCATATGGAGAGAACCCCTCCACATTCCTCCCTTGCTATCAATCTGATTCCACTGGGATTCAACACTTGAAAATTGTCTTTAGATTCCCAGACTTCTAAGTAGATAAAAGCATCTCAGCTCTGCTCAAGTCTGCAAATAATGGTGGCTTTGCCTGCCCAGGTATGAGTCCTGAGAGGTGACAGCTGCCTGCTCAAATCTGAGTCCTGCAGAAAGATGGTAGGGCTGGCTGCCTGGGGCTGTCTCAGCCCTGTACAGGGATGCTGCTATGACAAGCCCACTTCTGTTTGTAGCATAGGTATGGATTGACATCCATATCTACATTGACAAAGAACACCTGCTCTCCATACAGGTTGATCTCAGGGAATATGCCTACCCAGTCCTTGGCCATAGTTTGCATCACAGCTTTCCTGGTCTCTCTTGGGCCAGATGCTCTTCCCCCAAAAGGGCCTTGGGTCTTTCTCTGCCTAAGATTCTCTTCCCAGGAAGCCATGGGCCTCTTGGTGAAGGATTCACTGGAAAGTAAGCCCATGAGCTTCAGACCAAGGTTGTATCTTAGGGGCATCCTGGTGTCTAAAGGAGACATGGGCTTGCATACTGGCATGGACCTTTTGGTGATGCAGCCACCTTTGGGTCACACATGCTCCTATAAGTGTCCTGAGTAAGGGGCTGCCATTGGTTTATCTCAGCATATTGGGTTTATGTAGATTCTTCAGTCTGTCTAGCAAAGTCATACAATAGCTGATGCCCACACAGAGAACGACAGAAATGTGACAAATGACTGTAGACTAGAGAGAACTAAATCTGCACTCAACCATGCTACTTGTTTTAAATATCCTCATAACCAATGAATTCCAAGACCAACTGGTACTTGTGTGGATTGGACAGTGAGTGATGGGCGATCCCTCTGCTTTATTACACAAAGGATCCCTTCTGACCCTGCAGTCTCTGGCAGGTTGGGGAATGTATTAGAAATGCAGTACCAATATGTAAATAAGATGTTAGGGACATAGCTTAGAAGGAAAAGTGTTTGTCAGGTGTGAGTGGCTGAGTTTGGTCCCTGGCACCCACACTAATGCCAGGTGTTATCTATAATCCCAACACTCAGGAGAAAGGAGTCCCATCGGGTCTCACTGCCCAGCTAACTAATCAGGGAGGTCCAAGTTCTGTGAAAGAATTTGTCTCAAAAAGGTGGAAAGCAATTAAAGATGATGCCTGATATTGACCTCTGACCTCTACGGACATACACACTCCTCACATGCACATGCACACAGTTAATGAAGCCACTATAAATGGATGGAAAAGTCATTCTCAGAGGCCATAATAAGGTGGGGCTGTATCCTAAGAGGCCACCCACACAGTATAGGCCTTTGCTATCAGTTGAATGTCAGAACTAGATGGTAAGTCTGCATTGTTGAAGATGCTGTATGTACTTTGGTTGCATAACATGGAGAAGTGTAGCTGGGCTGGGCTGAAAAGCTCCCTGCCCATTGACTAGTGTTTGTACTGACAGAAAGCACTACACTGACTGCTTGGGAGGGAATTGTGGCCAATGACCCTGCTGATTGCATGTCAGGCAAGATGTGCCTCCTGGTACTACTATAGTGGCATAACAATTAATGATGTGATTAAATGTTTTTAAAACTCATTCACAGGAGAAAACCCATATTTTATACTGTAAGCTCAGGATAGATAGATAGATAGATAGATAGATAGATAGATAGATAGATAGATAGATAGATAGATAGATAATAGATGAATGAATGGATAGACAGAAAGATAGATGATGGATATAAAGACCTAGATCCCAATGGAGACATTATTGCTATTGTGTTATTAGATAAAATACACCTGTCAGACTCCCTTCTAAATACTTATGTTTACACTTGTAGGTTATTGCTGCCACCAGCCTTAATTGTGGAGAATTGCTTTCTTATGATATTTTTATTTTTATGTGTACTTTTATATGTATGGTGTGTGTGTATAGTATAGTGTGTGTCTGTAGCATGTGTCTGTAGTGTGTAGTATATATATACTATGTGTGTAGTGTGTGGTGTGTGTGTGTACTGTGTGGGGGGTGTATTGTATGTACAGTGTGTGTAATATGTAGTGTGTAGTATTGTGGAGTGTGTGGTCTAAGTGTGTGGTATGTAGCATGTGTGTAGTATATGCAGTGTGTGCAATGTGTAATATATGTGTGTAGTATATGTATAGTGTGGTACATAGTGTATGTGTATAATGTGTGGTGTATAGTGTGTGTGTAGTGTGTAGTATATGTGTGTAGTGTGTGTGTGTGTGTGTGTGTGTGTGTGTGGTGTGAGATGTGTGCAGGTACCTGGGGTTAAAGATGCTAGCCCCTGTGAGCCAACTGAGGTGATGCTGGGAATGGATTTTCCAGAAGAACAGGAAGCCTTAACTCCTGAGCCACCTTTGAATCCAAGGATTGTGTCTTTTGCAGAGACTCACAGTCAATCCAACTGCTGAGAATAAGTGGACACTGCTGTGTTATAGAGATCAGACATCCAGGAGCAGTAACAACACCCACACTTCCAAAGCAATTCTGCATAGGAGTGTGCAGAAGGATGAAAGAGCCAGAGGATTGGGAATTGTGTGTAGCTGTTTCTTCAGGGACAGAGGACAGAGGGAGGTGCAAGAGATTAAAAAGATTTATCAGAAACTTAGGCGACCTGGTCTACAAAACTTATAAGAATTACTGCAGCCCCAACCCAGGAGTTTTCTGATCAACAAACAGTTTCTGGAGGAGGAGAGACTTTGGTAAATAAACTGCCTCCAAATTGCAAAAGAACACACGGTAATATGGTCATCACTCATGCAGAAGTAAATTATTTGGTAATGCAGATGTTCCTTGTGCTGGTTTGAAAGAAAATGGCCCCCATAGGGAAGAGCACTATTAGGAGGCATGGCCTTGTTGGAGAAAGTGTGTCACTGTGGGGGCGGGCTTTGAGGACTCCTTTGCTAAAGCTATATGCCCCGTGTGGTACACAACAGCTTCTGCTGCCTGTGGATCAAGATGAACTTTTGGCTCCTTCTCTAGCAGCTTGTCTGCCTGCATGCTGCCATGTCCCACGTGATAGTAATGCAGTAAACCTCTCAAACTGTAAGCCGGCCCCAGTTGAATGCTTTCCTTTAGAAGAGTTGTCATACTCGTGAGGTCAGACTGTTAGAGCAGAGGCAACAAGCTCTAATATCTCTGAAGATGGCTCAACTGGAGAGTCAAAGTCACCATCCATGGCCTCCAGCACTGGGACGCACACAGTTCCCTTCCTCCCTGGAGCAGTGACACCATCAAAATGAATGATTTCCCATCTATGGGTCATTACATTTGGGACAGCCCACATGACTGGCTCATGCTACAATGTCCACACTTATAAGGAAAAAGCAGAGGTTCAGAGAAGCCAGATGACCTGCTCACATAGCCAAACCAAAAGAAAACTAGGTTGCTATTCTCTTACCTCTGTTCAGATGAGCCTGGATTACCTGGTTAAGCCTGGAATGAGGCTCCCAAATTTCTAGAACCTTTAAGAGATTAAAATAAGAAAACCTTTCTAGATTCAATTCTGCATCAGTTTAGCTGGTGACTGTGGAAAGTGGCTTGTCCTCTCTGAGCTTCTGTTTCCTTGATTATGGAACAAAAGCTTTGCAGCAGGTGACACCCGAGCTTCTCTCCTGAGTGTGTCTCTGAGGAAACCATGTGTCCTAGATTCACTACAGAGGTTGCAGTACAAAGGTCACACTAAAATAAGAGCTAAACACTGAACTGGACAAAAGGAATCTCTATTAGGAGCAATCCAGGGCCCTGAATCTACCACCCTGCCAGATTCAGGCTAACTAGAACCATATCTGACATTTTTCCACCAGCCACCAGCACTTCTGCGGACTCTAGATAATGGGAAGAAGGCCTCTGGGAATGATGATGGAGACCCTCCTACCTTTTTTATCCTTCAATGCATCCCATAAGCAGCAGCTTCCACAGAACGCAGATGTGCTTGGTGGCCTTAAAGGGAAGGAAACACAGTTGGCTAAGCCTGACTGAGCCCCTGGGAATAGAGGGCATTTATCAATACCCAGAGCCCTGTTTTGGGGTCCATACCCTGGAAACATCACCTAGATTCTGGATTTATGCTTGAACCCATGATGGTTGGTTCCAGAGACTGCCACTGGGCCATGCATGTATCCATCCTCACCTACCCTAGAGGCTGGAATGGAGCTCAAAGACAAAGAAGTTGCCTAGGCAGCCAATTCAAGACCAACCTAAGCCAGAAGGCTGGGAGTAAGATTTAGGGCCACCTCACAGGACATGAAAGAAACCTGCCATTCACACCCCTGCCTGCCCAGCTTCTTTCTGTCACTTCTGCAAACATAGGTGTGTGTGTCACTGCCATTCACTCTGTACAGGAAAATACACATCCACAGCTAAAGACTGCCCTCATTCACCTGAGCCCAGCCATGTTTCTTCTCCCAACTCCAGCCTGGATGATTTGACTCTGCCCATTTACCTACTGAGACTCCGAGGTCTGTTACCCCCCCCCCCCTGTGTCTCCCCTTTGCTGGCTCCTTCACTGTCTCAGAATTGATCCCCACTTTCACGTATCAGTCAAACAGCTTAATATTTCAACAGCACACTGGCAGCAAAACCCTTCCAGTGGGGCAGGTGCTCAGAGAGGAAGAGGGAGTGTTTCAGATGGGACAGGTCTACTCTAAATTTGCTTCAAGCTTCTTCTCTCCTAGAAGATTTCATTTAAACATCTGATATTTTATGATGATTTTACTGGTAAAGAACCCACAAGGTTTTAAGCCACAATAAGCCAAAGACTGTTACATTTAAAAGTAGAAATTCTACATGATCAGATGTTTATGCAGCACATTGTCACAAGCTGATGTGGCAGGTCAGCTTCATGAGCCATTATATTCATAAATCAGTGGTTTCATGTGACAGACACAGGCTCAGTGTGGCCTTTAAATATGCAACATTACAGATGATGCTAGCGAATATTTTATGGGCATAAATAGGTGTGTGTACAATCGTTGCTATGGTTCATATATGTAATGCTCCTTACAAAGGCTCAAGAGTTGAAGGCATGGTTTCCATTAGCAAATCCAGTTGCTCAAAGGAGACTGAACCCAGGGACACTATGAAATCAATAGGCAAATGTGATTGGGTCATAACTGGATGGCATTCTTGGAGATGATAAGAAGGAGACAGGGCGTAGGAGGACAGTGTCATGGGGGTCATACTCTCAGTCCAGTTGGTCCCCTATGTTCCCAGGCTTCACGAGGTAAGGGGCCTCTCCCGCTGCACACGCCCAACACCATGAAGGTTTGCCTTCTTGGGCCCAAAGCCAATTTGAATTAAAACTGTAAGCCAAAACAAATCTTTTTAAGGGTGCTGGAGAAATGGCTAAGGAGCACACACTGCTCTTGCAGAAGACCCAGGTTTGTCCCCAGCACCTACACATCAAGCAGCTCACAACAGCCTGAACCTTTAACTCCAAGGTGACCTTCCATCCTCTTCTGGCCTCCACAGGTTCTACACTCATGCGCACAAACCCACACACACATAGGCACATAATTAAAAATTAAAAACTAAAATGATTTAAATCATTTTCAAATTGTTTCTCTTAGGAACTTCTCACAGAGATGAAAAGCTAACACAAACCAAATGAATTTACAACCATATAGATAATTTAAGGATACTTTAAAACATAAAACAAACTGAGAAGTCACTTGGGAGCAGGAAAAAAATTGGAAGAAATCCAGAGATCCAGAGAGAAATGGGATCTGATTGAGGGGGAATATTCCAGAAATCCCAAAGGCACCATGAAACATATTTCATCCTCAAGACACGCCAGATAAGGTGGCTGAGCCAGATCAGCAAGGCTTCAAAAGCAAGCATGTGCATAGAGCAAATCTACCAGGCACATGACTGTTATCAGCCTCATTTGGCCTGGATGAAACCCAAATGCCCCCTTCTCACAGGTCAAAATGTCAGTCAAGCTTATTCAAAAAGATGACAACCTCTTTCTGACCTGAGTCAACAAAAGGCAGAAGGTGGCTGTAATGGAGCTCGGATGTACATGTCTAACTTGCTCCTGGGTTTGATTCCCCAGTCCCACATTTAGAAAGTACAGTGACACCTGCCTGTGATCTCTATCAAAAGGCAGAGGCAGGAAAATTCCAAGTTCAGTATCAGCCTTAGCTACCCAGTCAGTTTAAGGCCAAACTGGGCTACATGAGACTCTGTCTCAAAACAAAATAAGACAAATAAATTAAGGCACAATTATCATTCCCAGTGATAAACTAAGAAGCAAAAAAAAAAAAAAAAGAAAAGAAAAAAAGAAAAGAAAAGAAAAATTCAGGGCCTGTGACCCTTAACTTATTTTGCAGAAGAATGAATAGAGACCAAAGCCAAACTACGATTTCATTCTTGCAAATTCTACCTACTCAACCTCACAGTCTGGGCCACAGTTCTAGGGGCCTGACCTGTTTCAGAGCTCTGAATGCAAGTGGGCTCCCGAGGAAGAATCTCCACACAACTCCTAGAAGCCTCACCCACATGCACAGCCTTCCCCCTGCAGCCCCAGGGAACAGAAAATGATGATGGGCACATGTCATGATGTTCTCACCTGCAGTACATGTCCTGATGCCCAGGTAAGGTGTTCTCACTTCCATCTCATGTCCTGATGCCCAGGTAAGGTGTTCTCACTTCCATCTCATGTCCTGATGCCCAGGTAACATGTTCTGACCTCCTTCACATGTCCTGATGCCCAGGTAAGACATTCTCACCTCCATCACATGTCCTGATGCCCAGGTAAGGTGTTCTCACTTCCATCTCATGTCCTGATGCCCAGGTAACATGTTCTGACCTCCTTCACATGTCTTGATGCCCAGGTAAGACATTCTCACCTCCATCACATGTCCTGATGCCCAGGTAACATGTTCTGACCTCCTTTACATGTCTTGATGCCCAGGTAAGACGTTCTCAACCTGAAGTACATGTCCTGATGCCAAGGTAAGATGTTCTGACCTGGGTCCTGCTCTCTGGAAGACATGACAGTTCTTCTCCCCTCTCACCTACAGCTCCATTCTAAGGAGAACAGCACAACATTAACCTGGAATTTTTTTAATTAGCCTTTTTTAGATTCCAGTTCTAAAAGGACATCCTTCTGTATTAAATTGGTGTCCCTAAACCAACACAGAAGACAGTTGTTGTCAAAGGCAAGGATCAAGTTGGAGTCTCCTTCCTCAGATAGGAATCTCCAAGATTCCTGGGTCTACATTGTCTTCCCAATAGAAAAATATATGTTCTTCCTTAAGTGTGCCACTGGTGACATGGTACCCAAGAGAGACAAGAAAACATGCCAAACAGGCCTACCCTTGCCAGGTGGGCTTTTAAAGACTTAAAGTTAAAACATATAACAGGCCAGCTCTCCTGGTACATGTGTCACCTGATTTTTATGTCCTCCACAGTCCCCCACAGTATCCTGGTATATATGTGGGTTCTGTATGCATGGATTTGACCAAGCATGAATATTATCCTTTTTCCTTTGGTACAACCCTGGAGACCTAACCCAGAGCCTCACATGAGGTAGAAAACTACTCTGCTAATGGCTGAATTCGCAGACCATGGAGGCAGCTGGGCTGTCCCTGGCCTTTCCCCTACCTTACTCTCTGTGGTTGGGAAAGAATAAGGATCATACTTGGTTGCCATCTCTAGACCTCTCCTTATTCTTACGCCATAGGGGCCAGCATTTTGCCTCTGCCCTGTGGTTCTCCAAATGAGATAACTCCTGCCTGCCCACCTGGTGCTCACCTGCAGCCATGGGGCTTCACCACATGAGATAGGCCCTTACCAGAAGGAGCCCCTTGAAAAGAACCCATGCTCAGCCCAGAGGAAGTGTCACTCAGTTTTCTTTGATGTCACCTTTTCCTCTCTTCCTGCTATGGTCACTGGATTCTAAGATGGTATAAAACCTGCTGTGTATGTCCCCCTTCCCATGTGCCCTTATTATTCAGAGTCAAGTCTGTGGTCCCCACACAGGCATTAAGAGGCAGAGTACCCTAGCCCAGGCCTACTGTGCCTTGTGTGTTTATGCAGTATTGCTGATTCCATCCCATTCTCTAGTGGTAATACCAAGATAGGGTGTTGAATTGCTCTTCAAATGTATTCAACACTTCCTTATTTACCCTCAAACGTGTTTGCATATATCTTCCTTTAAAAGACAGAGAGCCACCTTAGGAACTCCTGAGACACACATTCTGATAAAACTAAAAGTGAACTGTCCCAACTTCTAATTTCTGCTGAATGGCAAGAGGCATGATATAAATTAACAGACAGGCCTTAGCTTATGTACAACTCCTCTGCCTGACAGGCACTGACATTCCAACTTCCTGTCGCTAGATGGCAACAAGCCACATGTTCTATCAATGAGAGAGCCTTCTCTAGAGTCAGCCATTGTTTCCAGCAAGTTCTTGGAGAGAAAATACCAAGCATTGTGTGCAGCCCTCCTACCAGGATGCCATGACACTGACACACTCATAATCACAGTGCAAAGAAAAGTCTGCCTCTGACTGCTGAGGACACACAATATAAAGTGCAGATATTGGCTCTGGCTGCCGTATAAAAGTCATGGGTACCACAAAGGAAGATGCATCATCTCAAACCATTACATTACTTGCTACCAAGCTAAGGAACCACGGACAGTTCACTCCCTCGCCCACAGAGCAGTATCCAGCCACAGGACACAAGGAAGCCCTTGCTTCCAGATAGGGTTCTAGACAGATCTGGGTTTTACACAAGCCACTAGTGGGCTGGTGGCCAAGTCTTGAAGTGGCCTCAGTACTTCCTTCTGCCTCTCACTGTAACTCCCTGAAGCAGAGGAGGGGACACCCCTGCAGTTCTGATGTCTGCTCATCTGTCATCCAAAGGTAAGCAAGTGCTAGTCCCTCCTCAAACATCTCATCGAGGTGATAACAACAACTGGCAAGGGAGGAGGTACCACATCCAGGTCTGTCACCTGTTCAGAGGTCTGCTCCGAGATGCCCCTGATTGTCCCAAAAGGATCTGTCCACATTAACTGTGTACCTGTACTTGCCACACGGGCACTCAAAGGCATATCTGCACAATTGCATTTGTACATGCACACATACATGGCTATACACATGCACATATGTGCACACACATGCACACCCTCATTCCTTTCTATGGCTCATCATGCAGTGAGAACCTCAGTGTATCTGTTCTTCTCCAACTCCAGGCTTCTGTGTGACTTACAGGTGTCTGCGAGCCCTGAAGACGGTCTTTCCTCTGCTCATCTGTCTATTTCTCTGCTTCATAGACACAAATATGAGCCCATTAGTGGACATTCTCTCCAGTGTGGTGTTCAAGAGGTCATCTTCCTCATTGCTGGCTCAAAAGATGTAGGAGTGAGCACTGGCCTTTGGAGAGTAAGGGCTTGAAGGATCAAGACCAGAGAGCATTCTGCTCTAGAAGCAGGTTCATCGTGCTTATGGAGAAGGGGTAGATGTTGCATATAAATCACTAGCATTCATGTTGTAAGGTGGTACAGCAAGATGCAAGGCGAAGACTGTGTTCCTTCCTGTCTGACCTCATGGTGCTTCTTGGGGTCTCCATGAGGAGCAGCATGGTGTCATGTATGTTTATGTGTTAGCCAAGCACTCTTGGTTTGAACATGCTTGCTAGGAAGACTCTCTCTAAGGGATTCTCAGGTCCTCTCCATGCACAGACTGCTCCACTAAAACTAATCTGACCAGCATAAATGTGTAAGGCCTGTGTTTAGTTGATACCTGAGCATTGATTTTATCTAAAACATGGCAACAATGAGGTCTCTTTTCTAAGACACTAGGCAGAAGACAGAGGTTTCCTTGTTTATAAGAAGTCACTGGTACCTAGTGTGTAAACTAATTATGATGACAGTGCTGGCTTATTGAGATAAACTATGATGCATGTTTTAAACACGCTGCTTTACTCCCTGGCTGGAATGTCCCCCAGCATCAATATTTCCCACAAAGAGCAGCCTGCAAACCTCTGAACTAGAACATGATTCTGCTCTTTAGTGGAAAGTTTCTGTCCCACCAGCAATCCCAAATACCTCGCAGCTACTTCCAAAATAATTGACTTGGAGGCTTAATATTATAAATGCTCAGCCCTGTTACTAGCTAGCTCTTACACTTAGATTAACCCATATTTCTATTTATGCTTTGCCATGTGGCTCGCGGCTTCTTACCTCATTTTTACACATCTTGCTGATGTCTCTGCCTCCCTTCTTTCTTCTAGTCTGATCACCCCACCTATATTTCCTACCTGGCTACTGGTCAATATGCATTTTATTAAACCAATTCTAGTGGGAAATCATTACAGTGTACAAGAGCATCATCTCACTACACTTATCTGTGTGGGAACATTTGGCCAGAGGGCATCAAGCAAAGCCTGTAAAATTTGACCTCAGCCTTCAAGCTAAGAGGGTCAGAAAATAATCCACGAGGTCAGTGAAGCCATGCTAACAGCTGTCCTCAACACAAGAAGAGAAATGTACAAAATGGAGAGGAAAATGGCAGGTAGGGAGCTACTTAGGACCATCGTTTGCATAAATTACAGGCCTCACTCATACCCACCATGGTCGAACTCCTGACCCCCAGCAATGCCCACCACACCAGGCAGCTTAAGAGAAATTTTCCCTGTGACTCTCTAAAACTTAAGCTTTCAGATCAGCCAGGCAAACTTCCCAAGGAATAGCCCACAGTGGCTCTCCCTGCTATGCGGGGCTCCTTCACAGAGTGAGAAGCATCACACACTGACCTTTGGGACACTAGTTCACAACCAAGGCACAGTAAACAGCTGGAAGCTCAAAGCCACTGTGGATGGCTGTATATGATGAATGTGTGTGTGCATCCACATTGTAGGAACAAGATAGACCACTCTATACCTGGCATGTCTCTGTACATGGCATGTATACATGTATAAACATGTATGTGTCTATCTGTGTGTGAGTGTGACTTAGAGATTCTAAAGAAAGACGTTGGTTCTTGAGAAAGGGAATGTCCCTGCAGAATGCAAGATATTTATAACAGACAAGCTGTACTGAAGCAGAGACTTCAAGCATAAAGTCAATGTCCCTTTGGGCAATTCTGTCCAGCATTGTCATTTTCTCATTTTATGTGTCACAGATACATATCTACAATGCATTGGTCATAATGAGGCAGTTTCTGCCAGACCAGGATCTATCCTGGTCCTTAAATACCTTCTTAGGTTATCTGAAGCATCCTCTTCCTAAAGGTCCAGACACCAAATACAAATTCAAGCCTCACACCAACCTATAGAGCAAGGATTCTCCATAGGCTCGCTGCTGCATCAGAAGCACCTATAGTCGATGCATGGACCCGAGTGGCCTCATCTAATCCCACAAACAGTGCATTGAGCCCAGATGGCCATTGGTCATCTCTTATGAGCAGAAATGTACAGCCAGTAAGCAACAGAATACTCCAGAGTGCAAAGAAGTCAGAGGTTAGGAAAGCAGGACACTTGACTGTTCAGAAAGAAACATAACAAAATGTGGAATACCCAGGCTTTCTAGACAGATGAATGAGGCATTTGGAGATTGATATAGAGGGCACAGAAGATGACTTTGCATAGAGTGGGGGCATGAGGAGGCCCCCAGCTCCTGTAAAAGGACTGTGCTTGCTCAACACAAGGAGAGGCTCAGACAGAACAAGAAGCTCTTTCCTGGTGGGTCAGGAGCTCCCACTAGAAAACTATCTAACACAAGGCAGAGAGAGCCCCAGACCACCCTCCACCCAGGCTGTCCATCTATGCGGGCCTTCCTCATCATAGTCACTGGGTTTTCCTAGTCATCAGTTAACCCACATGCTATGCATACTCTAGAGAAATCCTTGACTCTTCTCTAAGAATCAGTCATTCATCTGGGAAGCATATAGTGTCTGAAATGCTGCAGTCAGACAGGGTGACCATCCTGTAAAGTGGTCCCTGAGCTTCAGAGGGGCAGGACATCCCTGCTGTTTTCATCTTTCAGCAAAGCCTAGTGGAGACCATGCTGTGTGCCCTGAGTCAGTGAAAGATGGAAAGTGAAGCTTCTTGCAACTAGTGGACAAACAGGAAGGACACCTGTCACTCAGAAGCTGAGGTGGAGCCATGGCTCCTGACTGCAGGGCAGCAGCTCCGAAGAGGCTGACAAAACAGGAAGCTGGAGAGAGTCCTCCAAGCGGACCAGGAAGACCAGATAAACAACAGAACATCAGCAAGAAGTAATAGGAAAGCACCCTCCCACTGCCCCTCCATCCAGTACTGACAGTCTCATAGGTAAGACCCTAAACCTCCTGGGACAGAAAGTAAAGAAAATCCAGAGTTCCTACCTGCTCCACCCAATGCTGCTTCTCTATGTGGAAGACATTAGTAGATACTAGATGGAGTCAGCCAACCAAAGAAGCTTCTAGATCATCCACAAAGGCTTAAAGAAAGACACTTCCAAAAACAAGCAAAGCAGGGAAAATTTTTTCAGAATATTCCAGAACACATGTAGCAATCAAGCAATACATTTTGAGCATGCTCAGTAATGTTATTTTCTTCCTCACCTCTCCTGAAAAAGTGCTCTGCCATTGTTAGCTATTTGTTTGGGGAGAGTGGGAGTGGGGGTGAACAGGGAGAGAAAACAGAAGTGAGGTGAGGAATGGAAACACAGGATCCTAAAGGAAAAAGTTTTACATCGTTTTGTTTGCTTGGATGCATGTGTTTGCAGTGTGGGGGTTGAGGCTAAGCAGGCACTCTGCCCACCGAACTCTAACTTCCTTGCTTTCTGGGAGAGTCTTACTAAGGTGTCCAGGTTGGCCTTGAGTTCATGATCCTCCTACTGGAGCCTGAAATTACAAGAAGATCACCCCCGAAGCTGATGTGGGGGAACAGATGCGTTGATGGGTGAGTGCCTAAAAACAATCTAATGTTTACTTAGGCCCAACATGGTGCTGTGGCCCTGCAGGAAAGGAAGCTGGCCACTCTTCCACTGACCTCTTTGAATGATGCCTTCTTTTGGCCTCAACACTTGCTAATGCTTTAGTAGAATTAGGAGTTGATGAAAATATCAGTCTCCACCCATAGCTGATGTCACCACAGGCTACAGTACAATGGGAGGAGGGGAGGCTGAGATGAAATACGACCCTTGTATTAGCAAGTATAGACTTACAGGAGCTAGAGGAGGAAAGTATAGTGGTTGTCAAGTAACGATAAGATCCGCACACTCTGACAGGACATTAGATGTGCACAGACTCAGTCCAAGGAACAGTGGGGAAGCAAATCGGGAAAAACAGAGGAGGGTAGGAGCTGGCATAGCCTTCTTCTCATCCTACCCACCCTGGAGGAGTTTGCAGACCACCAAGTCCAACGCCTTTAAATAACGTCATCTCCTTACAGATCCCAGGCAAGGCCACTCATCTCCCCAAGGTAACCCCACCCAGAGCCGATGTAGGAAGCGCCTCTGTTAGAATAGGCCAACTGCAACCATGAAGATAATAAGATAATCAAGTGACCTGAATGTTCAAAAACACCAATAGAATCCACAACCAGAACAACAAAACTACATGAGTTAGCTGGTAAGGGCCTGATAATAGAATCAAGATGGGCATACCAAAAAGAAGGGTTCTCGTCACTTCTTCATCCTGTTTCAGTCACCTACATTCTCACGGCTTCTCATATTCATTTTTTTTCCAGTTCACTAACCATCTGTATGACATATGGCCATAGCACTAGAAGATGCCATGTCTCAGGTCTTACCAGGTTGTAGGACCAGAGAGCTCATTCTTATGGCTTGTTACCTGTCATCTCAGGGTCACCATGGTGCTAAATTTTGCCAGACCAAAGGCTTCCCCACTGGAAGCTGCTCCCCACCACAACAGCAGAAGGAGAGCCAGGGTCTTCGGCCCCTCTCCCCTGGATATGAGATGTGTGCACATCACCATAGTAACCTGATAGTATACAGGCCTTCAGTATACCCACATGTTGCCAGGGTGATAGTCGGAGGCCCCTACTCACCTTCTCGCCCTCTGAGCACCAACAATGGGCAGGAGGTGAGTTAATGGGAAAGAAGAGCCCCAAAATGTCAACCCCATTTGCATGGACGGCTGAACACAGCCCACAGAGATACCCACAAGCTAGACAATGACTCCTGAAGCTCACCTCAGGCTAGTGGGGTATCTCACTCCCATCCCACCAGATGATCTTCTAATGAGCCCTAGGTGACCACCCAGCCTGGCAGTACCTCGCCACTGCACTGGTCTCCGTTTAGCTCCAGGCCTTCACTAACTCTGAGAAAGTCATCCATTCTCTCTTGGGTGCTTCTACAGGGGCCTCAGTTTGTCTTCACCCTGCTGACGTAGCATTTCCACATGCTGGTATAGTCAGGTTTCTATTGCTGTGATGAAACACATGAACAAAGCAACTTAGGAGGAGGGCAGGGTTTATTTCGGCTTACAGTTCCACACCACAGTCCATCACTAGAGTCAGGAACTGATGCAGAGGCCATGGAGGGATGCTGCTGATTGCCTTGCTGCCTGTGGTTTGCTCAGCCTGCTTCCTAATAGCTAAGCAGTGAACTGGTCCCTCCCACATCAACTATCAATCAAGAAAATGGCCCACAGGTCAGTCTGGTAGGGGAACTTTCTCATGAGGTTTTCTCTTAATTGACTCCAGCTTGTGTCAGGTTGACAGAAACCAGACAGCGACTTTATTTAGTCTCAAATAGCTTCCTCCAAGTCTTGCCTTGTTACACTCACATTAGCAACTTGGAGCTCCATACAGGTACCCTTGGTTGTTGCCTGCATCTGAGTACAGGTTAGTATCCATGTCCACAGAGTGGAGAGGTCACAAGGTGCTGAGGATTTCTAAGGTAAGGCCTGGATCCTGAGGGATGTCACATAACAGGGGTGATGGGGGTGGGGGTCTAGTGGGCATCACTTTGCTGCTGGATGGGATCCCCTTAGTTTAACCAAGAGGACGATGCTTCTATGCTCAGACACCATGACCAAGGCAATTTACAGAAGGAAGGGTTTGTTTTGACTTGTGGTTCTGGGAGTTATTGTCCAAGAGCAGAGACAGCAGACTTGAAGTTGAGCAAGGTCTTGTGCTCTCAAGCCCACATCCAAGAGACACTTCCTCCAGCAAGGTCCCCGGACAGAGCCACGGACTGAGGACCAGATGTGTTCAAATGCCCTAGCCTGGAGGAGCATTTCTCATTCAAGCCACCACAGGTGAAGAGAAAGCAATGAGTTCACAAAGAGAGAGAGAGAGTTCTAGCCATGTGCCCACATTCACTCTTCCTTCATACTTATTGCCTCAAAGTGGTACTTGTAACAACTAGAAATTCTAGACCGTGCCACTCACATCCACATACTCCTTACCAAATAAGTGAAATTTACATTGCTAACAAAGGGGGTAACTCATCCACACACCATCAAAGTCTCTATCTGCAACATTGAAAATAAACAAAGGAGGAGAGAAGCTGGTACACATGCAAAGATGACATCAGGTACATGTCAATACTCCTATACCCCAGCATTTGGGAGATGAAAACAGAAAGATCAAAAATTCAAGGTCATAGTGGGTTTGAGGCTAACTTGGGCTACATCTCACATACATGTGACATGATAGAAGCAGGTCCCCAAGAGCATTGGGGTACTTTGGAAGCAGGAAGGCAGCAGCAGCCTTGGGGCTGGCTAAGTGGGGAGAGCTAGACATGATCTGGAGGAGGGCGCTAGACACCAAGTTTCTGGTAAGTAGACAAAGGGAGAGCAGCTCAGAAAGCACCAAAGAGGAAGTGGGGGGCATGAGCAAACCATAAGACTGGGGATCCCACTGTGTTCTCCCACACAGCCTGCCATGTAGGAAGGGGTTCTCTGGAGCCACAGAGGAGATGTGCTAACATTTGACCAGGATTCCCCACTAGTAGATTGCAGTGTTCTGGCAGGTGAGTAGGGCACAGTAACAGAAGCCATGTGGGAGCTGTCCCTTGCAGAGAGGAAGACAGGAAAACCTGTTGGAAAGGAAGGTCAAGGAGCATATTAAGAAGATCAAATTGATGTGTGATGCTAAACATGAACTTGCTTTTTAAAAAATAAAAATTATGTGTACAGGTATGTTAGTGACATTTTCGTCTATACACCATGTGCCTGTCTGTATTTGAGGAAACCAGAAGAAGCCATTAAATTCCCATGGAATTGGACTAACAGATGGTTCTGAGCTAATCATGTGGTTGCTGGGAATTGAACCTCAGAAGAACAGCCTGTTGGGGGATATTTGGTCACAATGTGAAACCCAAGACTGTGTTAACAAAATAAACTTGAATCAGCGGGCAAAGACAGCAACTAGTTTATAGCAAATAGCCATAGAGAGTACAGAGGAGCCAGAAAGATGGATGGACATATGCACAGGAAGGAGCAGAGAAGAATTCGTTTAATGGTCTTTTTAGTGTGGGACAGTTGGAGAGATGCTCTCTTACTGTGTCTCCAGCCAATAAAGGAAGGTCAACCAGTTGCTTTTGGCATCTCTGAGTTAGCAGGATTTTACCTTAATATCTGATTACCAAGTCTTCATTGGTAAATAGAAAGATAGAGACTTAGTAAAAACTACATTTGGCAGCAGCAGCAGCAGCAGAGCCAGTGCTGGCAGACCTGGAAATTCTTATAAGCTGTGTGGCCTGAGGTGAGCGGCACTGATTGTGGGGCCATGGAGCTGCAGGCAGTAGTAGTTAAAATATCAGTAGATTCAGGTGTAGCTACTAAGCCAATGGAAAAACAATATCTGGTACCCCACATTGGGTGCCAGGTGCAACAGGTCTTTCTTTAGACCACCAGCTCACAAATAATGACACAGATATTTATTATTAATTATGGGGGGTTGGCCCTAGTTTAGGCTTGTTCCCAACTAACTCTTATAACTTAAATTAACCTATTTATATTAATCTACATCCTGTCACGTGCTCATTACCTCCTCAGTACTGTACTTCCAATTTCTTCTAACTCTCACTGGCGAATCCCCACCTCAGCTTCCTCCTAGAGTTTCTGTCTCTGCTTGGAAGTTCCACCTATTCTCTCCTGCCTATCTATTGGCTATTCAGCTTTTTATTAAGCCAATAAGAATGTGCCTTAGGCAGGCAAGGAAGGACACAGGCACATCTTCATACAATGTGGTCAAACATCCTATAACAACCACCAGTGTTCTTAATTGCTGAGCCATTCATCCATCCCCAACTTGCATATTTTTAAGAAACAAACCTGGAGTAGACACTGGATGATACAGGCAGCTCTTTAAAGACAAGAGGAGGCAGAATGTTGGTTCCCACTCCTGTGGGAAGAACTGAGAGGTACAAAGGTGGCTCAAGGCAGGCGGAGACAGTAACTAACCATCACAAAGTCAACTGGTGAAGTCCAGTTGACTCTTTTGATAACCCATCTTACATTTAACCAACTGTTTTTAATAACAAACTCGTGATAGAAACTAATTTCTAAAGTGAGCCCTGGCCACTCAGACTTAAGTAGACCTTGGAGCTATTCAATCAAGGTTGTTTGAGTCCATTTTGACTCTAAGTTAGAGAGACTGGCAGTTCAAAGCTTGAATGAGGCCTTCATTATACATCAAAACAAATATAGCTTCCTGTGGGTGGCTGGCATGGTAGCAAGCAGTGAGCGAGAAGAGATCAAATGTGACCTTGTCTTTCTCCATAACTACCTCACTGTTCCAGCTACTCCACATCTTCAGCGACTGCTGCCTTCCCAGTCCTCAGGGCAACTATGCCCCATGACCTACCCCTCTCCTGATAAAGCCCACAAATCTCTTACCTCTGCATTTTACAAGAGACATAATTTCTAGCCTTGAACCTCTGGTGTACATATCACACCCAAATGACACCAAAGATACTCACTAAATGCAAGTACATGGGGAAAACCCAATGCCAGGATAAGACACTGGAGTTATAGATTGGACTGAAACATTTCATAATCACTGGCATATAATCACTGATTTGTTTCCAAATATAACCTCTATCAAGGGCACTGTAACCCCAGGACTACCTCCTACAAGGGTTCTGACACCCCAGGATCTGTCTTTCAGAGGCACACATTTCCTTGTTTCAACAACCTTTGTCACAGAATTATAAATTTCAGCCAGAGCTGAATTAAAGTTTCCAGGGCCTTGACTATGTTAGCACATGCCAGTCAAATGAGAGAAGGTTCTAGAAGTACCCAAGTTCCTTGTGTGAGAAGCTAGGTAAACAGACGTTCCCCCCGGCACAGCTGATGGAAGGCTATTGAGCTGGGAGGGAACCAGAAATAATTCATGTCCATCACTTGTGGATGTCAAGTGGAGAAAGGAAAAGACACTCTGATGCTATCTGAGGAGGTGACAACTGCAGCTTTAAGCTGACCCTTAGGAGACATTAACCTGTGGCACATATTATGGGTGGGGTACAGGATAAGCAGGTCACCAGGGAAGAGGAGAGGCAGACCTAGGGGAGAAGAATGTGAGAGACAGCTGAGAACAGCAGTTCTGGGGAAGTGAGCATATGAAAGAGTGATTCATAAGGTCAACTGAGGCTGCACACCTCAGAGTGGGGGGATGCAAGATGGGTAGTTGTTGCAATGGGGTTTCTTGGTCCAGGGCAGCCAGAGGCCCAGACCCTGTCATGCCAGACCCCTTAGCCGCCAGCCCCTAGAAATGACTTAGATGCTTATATTAACTTTATGCTGTTTGGCCTATGGCTCAGGCACATTGCTAGCTTGCTTGCTCTTACATCTTAAATCAACCCATTTCTATTAATCTGTCTGCCACGTGACCCGTGGCTCACCTGTGTTCCTTACATGTTGCTCCTTTGGGCTTCTGGCTCGGTCTGCCTGACTCCGCCCTGCTTCTCCTACCAATGCTCTGATTTCTCCTCCTACTTCTTCTATGGTGCCTGTCATGGCCCAAAACAGCTCCTTTATTTAAAGATTCCTATTCACAGCATACAGAAAGGCATTCCCACATCAGGTTGTCAAGAGAATTTTAAGGACCACAGCAACAGTGGAATGGTCTCATGGTCAGGATGGTCTTCCCTTGTCTCAGTTTCAGAGAATGGCCATCCAGATCAGCATATCAGCTCCAGTTTCCAGTGACAAAAGTCCTGATAGCCACCCCGTTATATATCCACCAACCTCAGACCAATATGGATATTGACCTTAGTGTTGTAAGAAACTGTCACTTTCTAGAAAAGTAAGAACTGGTGGATTCACTGAGATGTGATATAAAGAATTTTGAAAGAGAAGGAATGTTGCCCCCACAGAGGAATGTCAAGTCTGCATCTATTTTACTCAATGTTCCTTTGTGTTACATTATCTTTATAGTGTTTCATCAACCACACATGGAAGAATATCTGAGTAATAGAGAGAATAAAGGATTGTTGGAAACCTCACCAGTATGCTGAGATGAGTGGGTGAAAGTTGAACGAGGAACAAAATTTTTCCATAGTCTTTGGTCATGTCCCTAGCAACTATTTGTGGGAGTAAAGTATCACCTTATGACAAAGAAACAGGATAAACCCCTGACTTATGCTATCCAGGCTGAGATCACAGCATCATAATCATTTAATTCAATGCTGCCTATCCCAGGGACTGAAGGAATGCTGGTCTCCAGCCAGCTCCATCACTACAGAGACCTGGAAATGGTAGACCACACTCTTTATAACAGGGACTGGGTCAAGGACGGTCATGGCAAGCTGAAGGAAGATTCGCTCCAGATGGGAGAATAAAGAGAATTATTTCTCAGACTGCAGCTGAGAGTGATGTCATTAAGCCACCAGATGACTCAGAGACTGAGAAGCAAGCCTACTGGCCTCCCCAGCTTCAGACACAGGTCTGGCATTTCCAGGAGTCACCTCCCATCCCAGGAACCTCACCTTGAGAGTCACTGCTATAGCTCATAGAACTGGTCCAAATAATAAGTTTCCCCAAATTTGATAAATTCTATTTAAGTGAAAAGATGTCTGCTTACACACTAAATATTGACTAAATGCCATATGGTTTTAATGTATATGTTGATGAGCATGTGGGGTGGTTGCGCATATATGTGTTTATGGGTATATGTGCATGTGTGTATGTGTGTTCACATATATGTGTGTGTATGCATGTATGTTTTTATATGTGTACACATGCATTTATGTATGTGTATGTATATGTGTGCATGCACATGTGAACATGTATATGTTTATGTCTCTATGTAAAGATGGAGAAGATGGTATAAAACACAAGCAGCTGTTGAGCCTCCCTGAAGGGTGTGTGGAAGCTTAGTGATTTCTCCTTGCAGCTTTATTTAAGTTAAAATTGTAGCTAAATTTAAAACTGCTAAAAGCAGATTACAATAAATATTGTCCCTCCCCTACAGTTCTCACTAGTGGTAAAACTGGTCACCTGAACTTCACGATGTGTGTCCTCATACCTGTGCAGGGGTGGAGAGCTGGCTTGTGCACCTCACCATCCAGAGAGAGAGATGTACCACTTGACCTGTGAGAAAGCCATCACATCTTCAAACAAAACTGTGTGAAACAATCTTCTGAAAAGAGGGTCACACTTAGTGCTTTTGATATTTGGGTTAAAAAAGGTAAGAATGACTGTCATTCAGAAAATATGGAGGAATCTGAGCAAACACAGACTTCCTCACTCTTTTCCTGAGGTCAGTAAGCGCTGGCAGGAGGAACCACAGAAGTCCAGCGAGCTGAGAAAAAGATGCCATCGGGACTCAGTGCTCACAACCATTAAACCCACTGTCAAGACTTAGCAACTAGGTTGGGATAAACCACATATACTCTCTCTAAAGCACACTACGGCCTTCTCAGGCTTGGGACACTATACAGCACAGGAACATAGGGACATTTGTAAGCTAAGAAATTCCCACTTTAAAGAAAAAACCTATAGAGATTGCTCAGTGGCTAAGCACACCAGCTCCTTTCAAAAAGGTTCCCAGCATCTCATCTGCATAGTGACTAACAACCATCTGTGACTACTATCCAGGGGATCTGATGTTCTCTAGCCCCATAGGACTGCATTGTGGTAGTACACATACACATATTCAGGCAAAACACTCGTAGAACATGTAAAATGAAAATAATTTTCTAAATTCCACAAAAAATATGGGGAATGTATATTAGCTACTTTTATGTTGCTATGTCCAAAACACCTGATAGGAACAGCTTTAGTGAGAAGCTTTATTTTGATTCATGGTTTCAGAGGGATTGCATCCCATCAGAGAGGTGGAGGCACAGAGTGAAGAGTTTCCTACAGCAATGGACAGAAGAGGGAAGCAGAAGGCTGGAATCCAGGGGTGGGACACAACTTTCAAAAGTCCTGCCCTAGTGACCTCCCTCTACCTGCTAGGTGTCTCCTATTCTAGACCCCACAAGATGGTGACTCAAAACATGAGCAATGTTGTTATGTCACAGGGGTTTAAAACGTGAATATGTCACTGTGTCAGGGATACCAGGCTCAAACAAGGTCTTGCTAACAAGGGGATGCCAGATAGGTCACAGAAACAGCAGGTGATAACTGTGTAGGAGCTGAAATAAGGAGGCAAGGGACACTCATTCTCAGGGGCATCACAGGAGAGGAAGCTTGTGGCTGATACCCAACTCCTCTGCCACACTGAAAATCTACAAATCTGGGCAAGTGCTCATTTCCAAGTTACAAATACATCCAGAGAATGGGCACATTTGCAAATGAGGAATCCAAAACACCATACCAATTCTTTAGTATCAACACTGATGCCTGAATCACAAAGCCTGAGAGGAGTGAGTCCAAGTGCTGGTCACCAGAACCTAGAAGCCTCGCTCACACCTCAGCTCCAGGCTGCTTACGAGTTTTCACACTGGGAACTACAGGCCTGGGTCCTCATGCTAACTGAAGTGTGCTTAGCACGTGTCCCTAATCGATTCTAAAAAGAGAAATAGAAAATGACATAAAACCTCTCGCTAAGATGCAAAGAGGCAGAGTGAAGAAACACTTCAGATAATTTATATTCCATGCCTGTCCCCATTCAACATTCTCATGAATCTCATGTCCACAACATGGCCTGTAACATGAGACATTCTATGATGCCGGCCAGGAGCCAAAACAGTTTCTTTATTTAAAAAAAATGATATTCACAACATACAAAAAGACATTCTCACATCAATGGCCTCTGGCCCCATTCCTGGGCCATGGAAGAGATGCTCTCTGGAAACTCTCTGCTGCCTCCCTGACTCCCAGCCCTGAGACCTGAGCAAGGAAACAAGACATAGCAACTCTCTGGAGATCCAGTTAGAGTACCATAGGAAAAGGGAAACTTCTAGACTCAGGTATTTCAGATACATGTAGTCATGCCTCCTATGTGAGTCATGTGGGATGGATAAAGTGATCCAGAACCCCTTCTCACCCCTGCATGTGGGGTGGACAGAGTGAGCCTGAACCCCTTTCTAATCATTTATCAATAGCAATATGGGAGGAAATGAGGCCACTGATACCAATACAATTCAAGGGCCACCTATGCCCATTAACAGCATGGCACATGAAGTCTCTCCTTCCCTAAAACTGAACAGAAACTAAAGTCTCCACAAGCTTTTCCTGCTCATTTCTTTGCTCTTTCTACAAACGTCTCTGTGGCATGCACAAGACAAAAAGAGGAGCAAAGGAACATAAACCCCACCCTGCCATCCTCTAGTGTCGGACAGCAGAGCATGGGCTTCCCAGAAACCACACAGGTCACCATTGATCCCACACATTACTCACCCCCACATTGTTGTCCTGGCCCTTTTGCTCAACCACAATGAACACTGCTCTGCACACTCAGAGACATCATTTCTCACAAAAGAAAATACCTCTCCAACCCCCCCTTCCCAGGTTCCAGTCAAGGGCTTCCAGGAGGAAGGCACTTGAATGGCACTGTTCCCCTCAGCAAAGGTGATGAAACTGCTCAGGGTGACACTTTCACAGAGACTCTTCTGCTATGAACTCATCACCTTTCATCTGCTTCCTCAGCTGTCAAACAAACTGAGGCAAAGATTCTTCAGGGACACAGAGCTGGGGTGCCAATGGAAGAAGCCATGCCATCTGTGAGTGGTGCCATCTTCTGGCAGGCACCTGCTCTTCCCCCATCTAAGGACCCACCTGTTCTTTTTCTGTGTTTGCTGAGAGCTATCATGAAGAGCTGCAGAAAAGCTGTAGTCTGCTGCTGTATGAAACCCTGAGCTTTCTAAAGAGGTTTTGCTTAGCACACTGTCACTTACTGTCCTTGGCTGAGACTCAGGAAGAGGGACTCAGGAGCTAGAGCCAGATCATGCAGAGAAGATAGCCATGTGCTGCCAGATACTGCCCACAGAGCACAGTAGTAGAGCTAGATACCTTAGTCTTACTAGATGCACAGATGTCTAGGGCTATCAGCATGAATCCATCATCCCTTCAGACCTACCAGATATTTGTCCCCTACCAAGAACACTCTGTTCTGCACCCTTTTTGCAATAAGTAGGTCACATGCACCAGTGTGGGACAGGATAAGAGAGGTCCCACATGTGGAACTTTGACAGTCTCTAGACAAAGCTCCTGTGAAGAAGGAGCTAGCCAGAGGGGCGGAACAGTCCTTCAGGCTTCAGTTTCATAGACGATGTCTGGTTTTTCATAATAGTCTCTGTCTATTGCAAAGAGAAATTTCCTAGATGAGGAGTGAGGACTATAGTTATCTGTGGTTATAAGGACAAATACTGAGTTTCCAGTTACAAGTTATGTGATAGCTTTGTCCTTTTACCCTAGAGGGCACATGAAATCAGAGAACATATCTAAGCCAAGGTCAGAAGGTCCACTGGCACCACACACAACCTGTCACTGCCCACCAGTCCCAGGACAGATAGGCAGCCCACTCTGGCGGTACTCCATCCCACTCCTAGGGACAAGACCACAAGGTCCATCTGAGGACCCTGTGACCTTCCAGCACAGCATAAGCAATATGCCTCACAGGACAAGCATGCAGTCAGGCTTGCTTACGTAGCCATGTGGCTCACAGTGCTCACACCACACAGCAGACAAGGCATGGTTACACTCTCCTATAGTCCCAGAACTTCAGAGGTAGGGGGATTGAGGATTTAGGGCCGGCCTGGGCTTATACAGAGAAATGCTATCTCAAAATATAAAGGCAAAAATAAAACTGAATGGTGGAGAAGGACATTCAGACTTTTAAGTCCCAGGGATAGTGGGACAGTCAACCACAATTGAGGGACAGCATGATCGTCACTCCCAATACAAAGGTCAGCACAATCATCATTTCAAATCCAAGGACAACATGATCGTCACTCCCAACCCAGAGACGGCATGATCGTCACTCCCAACCCAGGACAGCATGATCGTCACTCCCAACCCAGGGATGGCATGGGTGATTCTCTTTGTGTTGTACACAGGCATAGAGGCATGTTTTTAATATTACTTTAGCTATGTGAAAGTGTGTTAACTTGTTCATGCTGCCTTTGTTTAACTATGTAAAGATGTGTTGTTGGTTCATCTTGCCAGCCTAAGGCGCCTGATTAGTCTAATAAAAAGCTGAACAGCCAATAGCTAGGCAAGAGAGAGATAGGCAGGGCTGGTAGGCAAAGAAAATAAGAGAAAGAATCTAAACTTGGGAAAAAGAAAGAGGAAGATAAAAAAGGGAAATGCCCAGGGTCAGCCAGGCAGCAGCCAGACAGACACACAGAGTAGGACACACAGATGGAAAAAAGGGAACACTTCAAGGCAAATGTAGATGAAGAGAACAGGTTAGTTTAAATGATGAGAGCTAAGACCGAGCATTCATCGCTAATAATCTTCATGTCATGATTTGGGACATGCTTGGTGTCCAAAAAAAAAAAAAAAAAAAAAAAGCCTGCAACAGAGACAGGAAGTCCCTCCCCCTCAGCAGCAGTTGCTGCCATCTGCAACTGTCCCTATAAACTTACTTTCTCCTGCTACAGAGTCGGCTTTCAGCAAAGAGAGGCCACCAGTTAAATAAAAAGTCCTTCCCAAGGATAATCCAAATGGAACATCTGCCTGTGAAATCAACTTGGGGTTTTTCTTATTTTTCTCATGAAAAATCAAAAGGCATGTTAAAAAACATTTTTCCTGATCCATGAGTTAAGTGCATACTTCGCTGAAAGGGGAAGAAGTAACTAGAGACAGAGATCATCTTTGGTGGTGTATTATTTATATTCTCTCTCTCTCTCTCTCTCTCTCTCTCTCTCTCTCTCTCTCTCTCTCTCTCTCTCTCTCTCTCTCTGTCTCTGTCTCTCTCTCGTGTTGGGGATAGACCCTAAGGCCTCACATATACTAGGCAAACACTGTACCTCTTAGCCATACACACCCAGCCTTTTGGTAATTTTTATTAATTTTTGTATTTGTCTAATTTTCAAATTTATTACAATGAACTCATAAAGAAACATAAATTGCTGAAATTAAATAATGACAGTGATTTTTATCAGGGAAATAAAAGACTGCTAATGGGAAATTACCAGCATGTAGAAACCATAAAAAGCCAATCTCACAGAGTGAGCTGGTGCCTCTCCCTGCTAGAGAGATCGGACCACCAGCCACATCGTGGCAAGACTCAATTTTCTAGTGCTCTCAAAACCTGCAGCTCATCTTGATCTGGGACACATTTGGCAGTCTCAAGATCTACCCAACCAATCTAGATTATTATGCAAGAGCCTTATTACCCTCCCTGTGTGCCTTTCCTATCCCACTTGAAATCCTGGAGGGCTGGGTCAGCTATATACCTTTCTCCCTTCACTGCTGTCACAGATGGGGTTTAAGAAGTCTGGAATCTGTCCTTTCCCAAACCACTAGATGCTTCTTTCTAAGTATCTATTGTGAAGGATCATTTGTCAATTATCTCACATTAGACAGCCTGACTCACCACCCCACGCACATACCATTCCTTTCATGGTGCCAAGGAGGTTGTCACTTAATGCACGTGTGTGCACACCAGCATCCTTACATGTGCGAGAGCGTACACGCGTGAGCATGGAGGGAGAGAGAGAGAGAGAGTTCACCTGACATTCTCAGAGCATTTGTTTGAGTCCAAGTGTGTTTAAACTTTGCCTTTCACCAACACTTTTTCACCAAGAAACTTCTGGGCAACCGCAGTTATATGGGTATAAAGGAGGCATGCAAGTCACACAACCACTGATAATATATCTTAAGAAATTTATCTTAGAACAGTTCCTTCATATACATGTAATTTTACCAACCATTGGAAATTAAAGCAAATTTGCATACCAATAGATGGATATGCCTTGTTTACCCAACACAATCCCATTTAAGAATAAACTAATTTGATGAGAATCACAGGTATAGAAATGCCAGTAGAAAAATGCTCTTTGTTTCCCATAGTTAAGCAATTATGTTTGTATGTGAGCAGAAAAGTGTGTACATGCAGCAAGAACATTTACATCATACAGCTGTCTTAGGTCTGACCTGAGATGTTTCAGGCAGCATTTGCTAGCAATGTGTCATTATAGCATAGACAAAACAGGAGGGCTGTGTGCTCAGAACCCAGGCTGCAGTGAAGTCCCAGGATGCAACACGGGTGAAACCTGCCAGGAACACTTCCAACTCATTACACATTTCATTTTAGAAATAGTCTTTGGTCATTTGCACATTTACAAACCTTTCACTATTCCCAACTTTTTAGTGACCCCACATTCTGTTACTATATGGGGGTCATGACCGACAGCTACAGCTTTACTCTAACCTGGAGTTGAGCCAAGTTATGTTATCTGACACAATGTACCTTACAGTTGGACATGGAGTAGCATATGCAGTGGAAAGAACACGGCACTGAGGATATCGGGGTCTGCTGTGTGGTTGCAATTGAAATTACTGTGAAGGCAGAAGATGTTTGTTTTCACAAATGGAACTGTCAACTACTATCTATATAATAAAGTGGAAAGTTTCAAAGAAATGTCATAGGGAGACCTAGCAGGCTGGAATCAAGCTGATGAAGGGGATTCACTTCTAACCCCTCCATCTATCCTCTCTGACATCAGATAACCCTTGTGTCTAGCCTGTTCCCTAGGCTACAAGAGTCTTGCCCCAAATCAAGTCACCAAGTACCCATCTATCACTCCTTCAGAGGCTATGAGTGTGGGCCTCCTATGGGTTCCTCTGCCACGGGGCTGGCTCTATCATGTGCCAGACAGTGAAGACTCTCTGTGACCCCAGACCAGCATTAGGGTGGAGATATGCTGTACTTGGAAAGACATGGTAGAAGGAAGCTCCCTTAAGAGAACCGAGCTTGGGGGTCAATAGCATTAGTGTTCTCAAGGTCTTACATTCTAAACTCAGCTGTGGTCTAGTGAGGGGCTGAACTGGAGTCTGTTCATGGCTATTTGTATCCCCAGATAGGGACAAGAACCTTTGCACACAGAGAGGGAAGAGGCTGGGGGCATGGGATGTCAAGCTTGACACTGCTGCCACCCTACAATCATCTCCCTCCAAGGAACTATCAGAAATTTCAAATAAATTGTCTTCTATGTTATGAAGTCTGTGTGTGCCTAGGTGAGTCTTTGTAACCATCAAGGGCTTATGGTGGTGTGCTGAGGCTTCAGCATCTCTTGAAGGCTCCAAGTGCTACTATTTCAGCTGGAAGATCAAACTCTCACAGATCCAAACATTCATCTGGTTCCTTCCTCTTGAAGCCTGGGAAATGGATTCTGGCAGGCAGATTTTCAGCAATAATAAATCCAGCTGCCCTTCTTCCCCAAAATTCAAAGAAAATGGTTTCAGTGTCAGAGAGTAAATCAGATCAATACATTGAACCCAAGCTGTTTAATAAGAAAGAGAATCCCGATTTCAAAGATATTAACACGTACAAAGTTTGTATTGGGATCCAAGGTGCCCAGAAATCCCAACAGCTGTCATTTGAGCAGCCTGTACCACCTGTGGTTCTGATGAAACAGCCTGGTTCACTTACACTTCACCTTAGTCTAGGTTCCATTTTGCTTCCCATTGTCACCCAATTATCACCCAAGGGACACTGGGGCTCATATGGTGCAAGGACCTGGCTATATAGCAAGGCCAGGGCTGTCTGGGAAGCTAGCTCCAGAGACTCATGCCTCATCACATGTTTTCACACTCATAAAGGATGACCACTCAAGGGTCATGTTATTCCTCAAGTCTACATTTCCTTAGTGAGCAACAATGTCTAGTTCTTTGCTAAATTCAACAAATGCCATTTGAGGACCAAATTCCTTTGTGAGATGCTGTGAGCTTAATGAATAAACCAGTAAGAGTACACAGACCAGTAGAGATGCAACCCAGGAAGCCATGGGTTACTCTGCCACATTTATAACCCACTGTTCTGGCATACCCACCCCTCCACTCTCCTGCCCTAGTGGGTGATGATCAAAGCCCTATCTCCCCAAATGAAGACTTACAACACATTAGAGAACCTAAGACCTAGGATTCTCTGCATGAATGGATAAGAATCCCTTCCTAGAGCTGTGTTGTCCATCCTCTGGACTTATCTCAGCTGCCTACAATGCAGACGTGACTAACCTTCATACAGCAGGTATGGGGTCAGAGATCCTGGAGCCAACTGGCCTCAACCTATGGAGTCCTGGAAGGTGAGACTGGCCTTTAGACACAGTCTGCATTGCCAATTTATCTCTGAGGTGGGGGGGGGGCATTTGTGCTCACTAGCCTCAAACATGTCAGATGTGCATGTTTTGATAATTGTCATGTGCTTCATGATGCTGCTTGCAAGGCACTGCCATGAAAATGAGCATGTGAGGATTTAAACAGGCCTGGGCCTCGAGAAAATAATTAATTTTCTTAGCATAAGGGCCCAGGAAGTACCTAGTATGAAGAATGGGAAAATAGATGATTCCAGACAACCAACAAAATCAAAAAGAAGGCAGAAGCCCATCGTTTCATGCAAAGGTAACTACTGCTTTCGAAGAAAAATGGCCAGGGTGAAGAGGTAACCACATTGCAAGACACCAAGGAGGAAATTTCATCTCATAACAACAGTGTTAAGTGCTGCCTATTGTGGGTGATGTGAGGGTTCTCTAGTTAACTATTTTACCCATAAGCATAGATTTACAAATCTTTGCCATAAACCAAGAATAACATTTAAAATATTCATAGAAGAACTCTTCAATTATTTGAGCAAAATACATGGAAAGATGGTTCATGTTCTTAATGCATTAATGCATTCAGCCGGCCCTGTATGCAGATGCTAGACATCCATGGACTGGGCTAACTGTGGATCAAAATTATTCAAAACATGATTTCATGTTTTTATCTTTCATTACCTCAACAACACAGCACAGTGAATACAGCCTTACCTTGCCTCAGGTGTCGGAAGGACAAAAAGCACTTGTAGAGGTCACATGCAAACAACACACCTGTCAAAGCCAGGGACTCACAGGCATTTACAGATTTTGACATTTTCAAGGGGGCCCCAGAACTCATCCCATAAGTGACAGCTCCCTCTAGAACTGGTGCCCAGCATTTTCTAGCACTAACAGACTACATAATACAATGACGGGTACTGTCTTTAAATAAAAATAGAGAAGGCTTCACTGGACAACAACATTGAGGAAAAAAATAAAAATTAACTAATAATAATCCCAATCATTGCCGACAGAAATGAGTACATCACAAGGCATTTAGACAACCATCACAAGGGACCTCAAAGTTGGTACATAATAATTACAGTCTCCATATTGCATTACAGGCCAGAGCAACAACTGTGGGCACACACCTGTAATCCCAGCACTTGATTCCAGTGAGTTCATAGCCAAACCAGTCTACATAGTGAGTTTCAAGCCAGTCAAGCTACAGAATCAGTCAGTCTCTCTCTCTCTCTCTCTCTCTCTCTCTCTCTTTCCCTTCCTCCCTCCCTCTCTCTCTCTGTCTCTCTCTCACACACACACACAGATGTACACACACATCAGTTGTCGCTAGAATGATTTAAAACCCTTTAGACTGAATACTTTCTCCCAGGAGCCAAGATTTTTTTAATGGAACCACTGTATTCCAAAATATCATTTTAACTTCAAAAAGAAATGATATTTTAAGAATTGATCCAATACCTCCTGAAGATGCGGGAGTCGCTTTTCTCCCGCTTTCCAGATAAAGGATAAAGCCCTGGTACAGGGTGTTCTCAATAAGACCCACAGTACAGAACAAAGTGGAATAAAACACTCTTGTTTGCTCTTGGCCTCCTGATGAGCGCTGTTTCTCAGAAGCAGCTGCAGAAAGCTCCAGACAGAGAGCACAGCGAGCTAAGGTCTACGCTGGCCACCATGGAGGCACACATGTCTGCAAATGAGGCCTGATCTCCAAGGGGGTGCTGTGGGAGTGGGGGATAGAAAAGTGGGGGGCTGGAATTTCCAAGTGGTGGCAGGGCTTTGTTAGATCTTTGAACTTCTGAGATGCAATTTGCATACCCCAGTGGGAAAGCATTTAACCTCAGCCTGTGACTCCAGAATAGAGAGGTCAGATGGGACAGGTTTAAAGGAAAAATGACTTCCCAAATGTCACAGGTAAGTATCTTGATCCGGTCTCTGTAATAATCAGTATTGACGGTTTATGTTAATGCACTAAGGTCATACACAGCTTCTCTGTCCAGTGTTTTCCGTGTACAGGAACCACTGGTTTTCATCTCTAACCCAGTGACCTACAATAAAAGTAGCTCTCGCACATACCTGTTCCCATTGGCTGTCTGCCTACCTTGCAGCACCCTAGTCCTATTGTGGTAAGCACAAATTACTAGACAGAGGAAGAGCAAGGGTAGGGAAAGAAATGGAGAGGGGAGTGGAAAAGAGGAAGGATGATGGGGAAGGGGAGTTCGTGTAGACATAGATGTCACATTGACCTTAGCATAAAGTCACACCTAACTCCTAATATAAAAGTTCAGCCTACAGGACTTAGGAAACTTCAGTTAACAAGGTGAGACTGTCACGGTGAACACACACACATACACACACTTTTCTCTGTGCATTTCTACTCCATCTCGTTTCTGTCCACTCCCTCCTCATCCCACTAGCCAAAAAAGAAAAGAAAAGAAAAGAAAAAAAAAGCCATACAGGAGATTAAACCAAGGGCCCTTACCTGCCGGCAGAAGCCAGTGAGTTAGGCAAGTGCGGTTGCCAAGACACAAAGCCCTTGGACTAAGCCCATGTACTGACCCCTCTCCCCGCCAGTCAAGAAGAGTGTTAGTAGTAGACTTACTATGTGGCCAAAGGCCACAGGATAGGGCCTCTCATGCTGGTGAGACAAACCCTTCTCTATCTATGAACAGAAAGGTGCTACCACTTCCCACAGCTAATTCCGAGCATGAGGTAGAAACCCAGCAATGACAATGTATCCTGACTGGTCCCAGACACTGGGTATTTATAAAAACGTGAAGTTCAAGCCAGGGACAAGTGTGATGTCCTTACACAAAAGCATGATGAGTACAGAGCCTGGATTCCTATCAAGTCAAGAGATTTGAGATCACCTACAACACCCAGCACCCTGCCTGTCAGTGTCTCCATTCCCATTTCCCCAAGACACTCCACTACTCTCAAGACCTCACATCTGTGGGAAGACAGGATCTTTAGGAAGCCCTCGCAGAGAAACAGCCCACCCAGGGGCACCAACTGCCAGCAACACTATAGAGTCTTCCTCACAGCACACACGAGGACTGAGCTGGGGAAGCGGGTGGACTAAAGAACTAACTCAGCCAACAGGAGTCATTTGCTTTTATTTGTCTTTAAGATTTAAGAGTTTACTAACAACAGTTGTAACAAGCACTGGCCTAGAATGTGTGAGGCTCTGGGATCCATGTATCTCAATGCCAAAGATGGGAGCAGTAATTTTAGGAACAGCAATACCATATCCATCTTGCTAGAAGACTCACTTCACATGGGAAAGGCATCTTCAACTTCTGACCTGAAGGACCACAGACCTGAAGGGTCTCCTCTCCTAAGGATTCCTGGGTGGTAGTGACCAGGGGATTGAAGACTATCACCTTTAACCAGTGCACACTGTGGGACCCTTTTGCTGTAGAATGGAGTGCAGCCGAGGAATGTATCAAAAAAGCACTTGGACATCCAAAAGTGGAGCCAGGAGACCTTAGGGGGGGTGGGTGTGAAGCTTGCCTGCCGTGGGCAAAACCCTGGCTTCCATCTTAGCAGTAGGAGGGAAACAGGAAAGAAGAGAAAAGGCCACGTCTACAAAACACAAGTGTGCTCACAGCTGCGCTTCTTTTGGGAAACTAGAGAAAGGCTTGGGCTTGAGGCCAGGGACCTTCAAATCACATGATCTTTCCCAGACACTGCCACTGGGGGCCCAGGACCCGGCCTCTGCCACAGAACTGACTGTTCTCCCAGACAGAGATCGCCCCCGGATCTAATAGGCCACCCCTCTGTGTGGAGACACACAGGATTCAGATAAGAGCATGTCCATGAGAGCCAAGAGGAAGAAAATGACCATTTCCGGGTGGAGACTGTTACCCAAGCAGTCTTCTCTGAGTAAAACCTGTGTTTTGTCAGTCCAAAGGAAACAGCCCCATGAACTTTTCCTTTATAGTTTTTATTACACTAAAGCTGAAAGGTAATTCTCTGGCAATTAGCAATCTTGCCTTTCACAAGAATAAAGTGAGGTGCATGTGGTTCTGTCAGCAGGAGAGGGGATGGAGGGGGGTGACGAAGTGCATAATAGAAGCCAAAAGAATTCTGGGTTTTCTCCCCCAAAATAAACTTAAAAAGCAGACTATATGAAGGAGATCATGATGCTGAGAAGACCAGATAACAATAGCAGCCAGATAAAACATGTACAATTAGAACCCTTATTTTTGAAAGACAGACAAAATACTTGTTAGGAGTTGAAAACACCGAGGTGTGTTAAGTAAGGCATAAAAACAACCTGTGTTAACTAATTGGATAATGGCACATGTCACTACAACTGCCAGCTTCCACTGTGCCTTTAAAAGTTCCTTTTATCAAGCATGTAAATTCATTATTGAAATACCCAATCAACACAAAAGTGCCTGGTAGCCAGAGTGAAACTCAGCACACATCCCTTATATATCTGCGAGTGAGCAAGCCCTCATGTTCTCGTCTCCCAGGGTGGGGTAAGTTCACTCCTCCATGATCTGACTCTGGTGGAAACTGGCAAAGTTTCTTATCTTAAAACTGCACAGCATGGTTTCTCATGTCAATGTCTCCAATTTTTAATTCAAGACTGAAGTTTGCTAAGAGAGACCTCAGGCTGAACCAGAAGAATAAAATCACTCCTGATTCCTCAGGAGCCTCAGAAGAAAAGGTGATGTGGTTGGTGAAACTAGACCCAGCAGCTAAGATTTCCACCTTCATCCAGCTGTGTGTGCTTCTGTTGCAGCTGGAGAGGCTCCATCTGCCATCCTGCCACCCTCCCATCCCCCCAAGCTACTCCACCTCAAGCCGAGTTCTTTACTCTTTCTTATTTATTCACTGAAACCGAAAAATACTTTCAGAATAAGTGGCGGTTTCTATGGAATGGCTGCCCTTTCTGTGGCTCACAGCCTCAGCTCAGAGCTACACACTTGATTATGCTCCCATAACAGAAAATGACCTCAAAAGAAAGCCACCCCCCAATCTCACTGTCCTGACCCTGATGCTGGGTCCAGAAAAACCATGTCTATTTCCACAGTCTAATCTACAGACAGGGGTGACACACATTTTTACAGTCACCAAAACGCAACTTTTTGCCAACTTGAGAATTCAAGTCTGTACAGCCCACGTCCAGCATCCAGAGAGACATCTCCAGGCACCAGTGACAGCTCCCCCGACAAAGAACTTCAAAGTCAGGTCCAGTAACCACAGGTCTCACTAAAGAAACCATCTGCTCCCAACACCCCAGGGTACTACTGGGTCTCCAAGTACCAGAGCTATACTATGAGAGCAGGCACAGACCTGGGTTCCCTCGAGAAATCTCATCTAAATCAACTCTGTGGCACAACAGCCTTGACCCACCTATGAGCTGGGTTCAAAGCTAGACATAGGCCCCCTCAGTGACCCATGCCCCCACCGAAAGACTTCGCTAAAGATTCAGAACATCACACGCCCACATCATGGCTGAACACCACAGTGTCCTCTCAAGACTCCAGAGGAACCCCTTGTCTTACCTGCTAGTCTGTCCAGGTGCCAACCTTCGCCTGCCTGTGGACTCTTCCATCGCTGTCAGTGCAGGGTTGTTCCCTCAAAAAGCCGGTTGCCCACTACAGCAGCAGTCTTCATAATGATGAGCACAGCTTGGGACCATCCACGATTAACCAGATACCGTGTGGTCACAGCACATCAGCCACAGAAACCAGCACACGACTAGAGCAAAGGAAGCTTTCAGAGGGACTCGGAGGTGCCGTCCCCAAATGCTACATTTCTTCTTCAAGATCGTTCCAGCCAGCCCCTTCTGCTATTTTTACTGTACCATAATGCACTAGGTCTGGCTTTTACCCTATTGAAAGAACATGAATATATTATTATCCACACAAAAGAGCAGGTTATTGTTTATGAATTACCAGCCTTCCCAGCAACAAAGGCTATTTTCATAAGAAAACTCAATTTCATTTTAGCTCCAATTTGATTACCAGCTGAAGAAAGGAAGAGCTGCTCCCAACCCTCAAAGGGTTTTTATTCATACCATTGAATGGGCTTTATTGCTTCCTTTTCAAAACTGACGTAGAAAGCTTTTAGAGTAAAACATTGACAAAAAATTATTGCGCTGCTATTTTGTGCAATCACGGAGCTGAAGAGGGGCAGTGATTTCTCAGCCATCCTTCACTGTACTTCAGAATAGCAAGGGCTGGAACTAATGACAGGAAGGGAAAGAAGGCACGCTAAGGTCTCACAATGCGCGTCAAATCTAAATGATCACTATACATTGAAAAGCCCCCAAAACGCCCAGGCTGACTGATTCACGGCTTTCACCAGAAAGACAGGCTTGAAGAGTTTATTGCACCACAATTTGCTAAGAATTATCATAAAAATGAATGTGGAGGCTGAATGTCACCCCAGCACGCTCCAAAAACACACACCCGAGGACAAAGTTCAAGCGGGAATTACCACTGTTCTCTGCTGCTGCCAGGGTCGGGGCTCAGAGTGGTGGCAGTTATCAGTGCTCAGCCAGGATCACCCAGGGCACTAAAGAGACTATTCCTGTCGCATCAAGTGTTTCCATTTACTGCAACTCAAACTGAGAAAAGCCCGCAGCTGCAAACAAAGGTCCAGCCCGGGATGTAAACCCAAGCCCCACCTGGGCTGCAAGGCTGGGAAGTCCAGGAAGAAGAGCTATTAGGCTTGTTTGTTTGGGGAAGGAAGTTTGTGAGGACTTGAGTGCTCCCTGGAACAGCACAGGGGCAAATGTTTAAATGATATGGAGAGTTATTGTTAAAATGGTTCACGCTGCATGTACATACTTCTCCTTTCATTAAAACTGGAGCAATAATGGCTAAGCTCGTGGGGTTGTCAAAGAAACCTGCACTCGATATTATGCAAATAAAGAGCCTATGGTAAAATAACTTGATGCTCGGGCCCACAGCCAGCCTGTTCCATCACAAGTGTCAGGCAAGATCAGACTGTCAGTCCAGCAAGGGCCAAAGATGCCTTCAAAGCCATCAGTGAAGTTGTGATCATCATTGTTTATTTAGGAGAAAAAAAATAAAAGATGAAGGTGCTGCCTGGTCCTGCCATAGCTGAACCAGTTCTCTATGTTATAAACCTGTCTTCTTCTGTCTCTAAACAGATGAGTCAGCTATTTCCTGACACCCAGGCAGGTAGGATAAGTTGCCTCCAAGGATGACCTTGAACTCTGAGACCAGCCACAATAGTCCCACCTATAACTCAAGGCTTCCCTTTGTGTGATGGCATATTGTATATTTAATAAAAATCAGTCTGGAATATCAGAGGACAGAATCACCCACAGCCAAGCCATGATGGTCAGAGAATGGTGACCCATGCCTTTAATCCCATCTCTCAGGAGACAGAGATCAGTTCAAGGCCTAACAGCCAGGCACTGTTGGCACACATCATTAGTCCCAAGAGGCAGAGGCAGGAGGATCTCTGTGCATTCGAGGCCAGCCTGGCCTACAAGGCAAATTCAAGGATAGCCAGGTCTGTTACACAGAAAAACCTTGTCTCAAAAACAAACAAACAAATAGGCTGGAGAGATGGCTCCATCCTCTGATATTTCAGACGATTTTATTAGATATACAATATATCACCACACCTTAGGGCATCACTTGCCACAGTATCTCATCTAGTGTAGACATTAGTGTGTTCCTGGATTGACACTGCATGACTACACATCCCTGAAGCCCCTACTCAGAAGATCAAAGACGCCACCATCAGTGACCTCTCTTGCCCAACTCTGAAGTGTCCAGTGGTCATGATCACTGTCTTGAGTCTGAGTAATGTCAAGGCTAGTGGTGTTTAAACACGAGCCTGCCCTTTAAAACACACACTGTTCATCTGGAGTGCCAACACTGGACGCATAGCTAATGCGAAACTAACTTGCTCAGGCTTCTTGGTTCTGCACACCCAGCCTGCTCAGTGGTGGAAAGAGTACATCCTGCACTGAAATGATGGCCATGATCATCACCACTAACTCAGAAAATCCCAGGCATTAGTCTTGGGAGAAAAACCATCTGGTCATGTTTTTGACAACTAAATCTAAGACCTTGGCTTGTGCATCTTTTGGATACTGCAGATTTCTTCACAGACCCACAGTTGTCCCCTCTAGAACCCACATATAACAAAGCTCACCTCACATGTGTGTTCTCAACAGTGCATGCCATGACCTTCCTGAGTGAGGGACACCAAACAGCATGGTCACAGGGCAAGCTGCAGAAGGCAGAGACCTCTGACCTTCCTCTGCTGTAACTCCCCCACTCACACTCTTTGCCACTCTGAACACACCTGCAAGAGGCCACAAAGGGGCAAATATTAATTTAGGGTCTAGAAAATTTATTTTGGCAGGTAAGTGAGCTCACAGATATAAAATCCATGAATTCTGGGGACAACCTCACTGTTCTCTGTTTATTTCTATTTGCTGTAGCATCTAGAATGAATTATGGTCAAATTTCACATATTGGAACCCAAATCCCAGCATGATGTCTTTAGAGACTGGAACTGTGGGAGTCACTGGGGCTAGATGAGGTCATAAAAGGGTGTCCTGATTCCATGGGTCTGTGGTCTTGAGGAGGGGAAGGCAAGGAGTCCACACGGTAAGAAGGTGGCCATGACAGACCAGGAGCCAGCTCAACCTTGAACTCCTGGAGCATTCAGACATTGCTGTGGCTGTTTACACATGTTGTGGGACTATGCCTGGAAGACTAGGCTACAGAGGTGGAGGAGAGGCAGAGAAAGAGGTGTATGCCCCTGACCATTGGTCAGCAAACTCCTGATGCCTGTCAGGGCATCACCAAAAACAACACAGGAGCTGGGCAGAGCATGCAGCACTGCAGACTCCATGAGGTTTGCATATCTGAAGAAGCTGAAGGGCACTGGCTCTGAGGAAGAAAAAAACCTTAAGTTCCCAGGCAGGTCCTGTTCCCTGCCTGGGAGAGGAGGAAACACAGGAAATGTGTCTACAGGGACACTGTAGTAGGAGGTTTCTGGCCTGAATTTTTGGGCCTATCCTCAAGGTTTAGGACCCACAGACCCGCAGACCCGCAGACCCGCAGTCCCACAGACCCACAGACCCGCAGAGACACACAGATGCTTTCAATAGTTTTTGGCTGATCCGCCTAAGGCCCAGGCATATATCACTTGCTAGCTTTCTACCCTTCATCTAACCCATGACTCATCCTGTTTAGCCATGCGACTCAGTACCTTTCTTTAGAGCAGCATAGTTGTCCTCTGCTTCTTCTGGCTTCTCTCTGGCATTCTCTCTGGCATTCTGTTCTGTACTTCCTGTTCTCAAGAGTTTTCTTAGTCTGGTAGCCCCACCCA